>JAODAL010025873.1:0-57815 GCA_025379985.1 Phyllomedusa bahiana | reverse complement strand
CCCCCCACGGGCCAATACCACATATGGGTACTTTATTTATTTTTGATTTTTTTGGGGCAAATTGGGGTTTGTAAAGGGAAAGGGGGGGTTTACGTATTTTTATTTTATTTTTCGTGTTTTGTTTTACTTTTTTTCATTTTTTTTTTTACTTTTTTTCATTTTTCACATTTTTTTTTATTTTTCCCATGGGGGTTTTGAATGGAGTCTTTAGACTCCATTCAATAGGAACGTGCATGCTTGTTGCTTAGAATGGCCCATGAAAAACTGTCAGTCACGTCCCGGGCTCCCAAGGGCACGGCCCGGGCATTGACGTCACAAAACCCGGGGAAGGCATTCTCTGTCCTCGGTGCGTTTAAAAGGGGGGAGCTGCAGGGAAATCGCCAGATCCGTGCGCTGCTGCCGCCGACAAAGACGCAGAAGAGCGATTCATCCTCTCCCCTTAGTTATTGGACCCTTGGTCCGATAATTAAGGGGTTATCCCCCCCCCCCCCCCCCCCCGGGGGGACCCGGGGGTCGGGGGGCCGCCTGCGGATGTCAGCTGTAATATAAGCTGACACCCCGCGCCGATCGCGCGAACTCTGTTTTAAAAGGTTTGCCATCCTGACTTTTCCATACGTCCAGGTGGTTTAAACCCCCAAAAACGCCTGACGTTTCGTCAAAGGGGTTTAAGGGGTTAATTTTGTTTTTAATGTTCTTAAATTTCTTCACTTTATTGTGTCTAACTGCGCTTCCCTTATTTACAGATTTAGCAAAAAAATTTAAATTTTAAAGTCTATGGACCATGAACAAAAAGGGTTAGGTTGACTTTTTGATTTATGGGAGAGTGTAGGACTTTCTCTGCAGAGGTTGAGGAGCAGGGAGGTGGAGAAGGTGAGCTGTGACTATCACTTAAAGTAAATGGTGGATCCTGTGTTATCTCTAGATAGGTCTTACCTCTCAATGCAATCTGGCCTGTGATGATTGCTGAGAAGTGATCTCTACAAAACAGGAAACGTCAGCCTTTCTGAACAGTGGATCTTATATTATCTATATTTAGGTGATACCTGTAAGGCTATGTTCACACGGCGTAATTGCGGCATGTACAGTACAGCCGCAATTACGGCCGGTGATTGGGGAGCCGCACTGAGTAACGCGAAATCCCACTGGGGCGGGGGGGTTGGGGGGGGGGCAAGCCCCCCGGGCCCCATTTTGTCACCAATCTCGCGCCGCGTATTCCCCCACGGAAATTTTGTAGTAAATTTTCCCCCAAAACAAAAACAATACGAATGGTTAAAGTACGAGCGGGAGAGGGGCAAAATCCATGTTCCTTTGAGAGCAGGATTACCGTAATTTCGGCGCACATCTCGCTCGTATTAGAGCGCAAATACACGGGGAAATGCGTGCCGAAATTAGCCCATGTGAACATAGCCTAAGTGTGATCCTGTCTGTGAAGTTAATAAAGAAACTGCTGGGAAGTGATCTCTACCAAATAGCTTGTTGTGAATGTTGGATCCTTTGTTCTCTACATCTAGGTGCTGTCAGTGCAATCTTGGCTGTGATGATTATAAGAAGACTGCTAAGAAGCTATTCTCCACACAAAGAAGGTGTTAGTCTGTTGGGAACAGTGGATCCTGTGTTATTTATATAGAACAATCCTGCTGAGAAGTGATCTCCACACTATAAAGGTGCCAGTCTATTGTAACTGGTTTATCTGGGTTATATAGATATAGGTGTTATTTGATAATGTAATCATACCTGTGATGATATTGAGGAGACTGCTGAGAAGTGATCTCCACTGAATGAAGGTCCAGTATATTGTAGAGGATGTATCCTGGGTTATCTATATTTAGGTGTTACCTGCTAGTGTAATCCTTCCTGAGATGATAATGAGGAGACTGCTGAGAAGTGATCTCTTAGTATTTAGGTGGTGCCTATCAGTGTAATCCTGCCTGTGATAATAAGGAAACTGCTGAGAAGTGATCTCTACTGATTGAAGGTCCAGTATATTGTAGATGATGGATCCTGTGTTATTTACAGTATATTTAGATGTTACCTGTTAGTTTAATCCTTCCTGAGATGATAATGAGGAGACTGCTGAGAAGTGATCTCTCAGTATTGAGGTGGTGCCTATCAGTGTAATCCTGCCTGTGATAATAAGGAAACTGCTGAGAAGTGATCTCTACGGAACAGGGAGTGTTAGCCTACAGTAAGACTCAGTGGAAGCTGCAAGATTACAGGACTTTTGGTTTTAATATAGATGATTTCGTAGCCAAATTACATAAAAGCATAACTAGACATATGTGAAAAATATGTTTAAACTATATATTTAAAAAACCCAATATCTTACTTAAAGATGATATTTTCCCTTTACGTTTTAATTTACAACACAATGATAAATGTTATTAGACCCATTACATTTAGTCAATGTAAGTGACATTATAAATACAATTCACAGCTTGCAGAGCTTGTTCACACTTTGTTATTAAGTTACCCACAGAAATTTGGATTCCCAAGAGCAAATCCGGTGGACTTGTTCCTACAGGCACAGTACTGTTTGTTCACAAGGCCCTAATAGAACACCACGGGGGCTCTATGCCAAGAGACACGCCAATGCATCAAGATGGAGTACTGCAGAGAGGTTCTTGCCTGAAGAATTCAAACATGTGCTTCAGGAGATGTGTAACTTTACTCAGTCACTATTGATACATCTAAATTACAATAATTAGCACCCTAGCTCCAAATAAGAAGATGTAAAACAGTATGCTGCTTCACAAATGGCCACATCACAGCAGCACTGGCACAATTAAAGAAAATGTTTTTCAGGAGCTATAACCACATGCAGTCCAAGACTCTAAATGAAGAAGACATAAAACAAGACTCTAAAAAGGTTTGCAAGAAATTAACCCAAACTTTTCCGGAAAGCTGTGAGATACAATGCAAAGCAATGGATGCTAACGTATTAGCAAAATAACCTTGTCACGGTTCATGCCGCGGTCCCTACCATGGACTGTCGCCGTGTCCTTGCCTGCCATGTCTCTGCTGGGGCTCCCTGTATTCTTTGCTGTTTACTTGCCTGTCCTGTTGCTCCTGCTTCCTGGGGTCCTGTACGTGCACCGCACCTCCTAGGACGTGCGCGGCAGCTTCTTGCCCTTTATTGGGTTTGTGCCTCTCTTGCTTTCCTCTTGACCTGTGACTCCTGGCTATAAGAGTAACTTCCTGTCTTTGCTCCAGGGTCAGTTCATTGTTATGTTGTGCCTCATGATGAGTCCATCTGAGCTCCTGCCAGCTTCTCAGGTCTGCTGTTCTGGACTTAACCCCTGAAATGCTGGTTCAGTTCCTTCAGTCCATCTGAGCTCCTGACCACCTGTCTGTCGTCTTCTGCTGTCCTTGCACCTGTCTAGCACCTGTTGAATCCTGCCATTATACCTGTCTAATACCTGCTGTATCTTGCCATTGCACCCGTCCAGTACCTGCTGTGTATCCTGCCGTTATACCTGTCTAGTTCCTGCTGTTGCACCTGTTGCATATGTTTATTCCTGCTGTATCCTGCTGCATACGTTTTCCTGCTGTACCTGCCTCTATGCCTGGACTTCCTGTCCGGCACCTCGGCTGTCACCGCAGGTAGCCATGTCAGTGGTAGCGACCTGGGGGTTGCCTGCAGCAAAGTTTGTCCTGCTTTGTGGCGGGCTCCAGTGTCACCTTAGACTCCGCTCCCTGGCATGGATCTCAATCTACCATCTCACCTGCGGTGATCACAGTGGATCCACACCCAGTTTCCTGCGATCGGTGCCTCAGCGCATACTGTTAGCGCCGTATCATGACAGATCACTCCAATTTTCTCCACTGCAATGCAGGGAGATTCACTCAAGAAAATCTGTACTGTACAGATTTTCTATTAAAGTCTATGTAAAAAGTTGACTGATGGTTTACAGACAGTTTTCAAACCTGAAAACTATCAGTAAATCCAACTGAAAACCCAAGCCGTGGGGACGGGCCTGAAGATCTAAACTGAAAGAGGCTATAACCTTGAAGACAGGAGACACCAGGATTGTGCTTATGAAGTAACTCAGTCCCTTCCAGGCATCATGCTAGTTGATGACCATTTTGCTTCTGGCTTTGGCCAAAAATATTCATTTCAAAGGGAAAGAGGGCCCCCGGATCACCTGGGGTTAAGGGGACTTTATTTGAAAGTGGGTATTTAAGGACCTTTTTGTATGTTCCCTGGTGGTGTTCTTGAAGTGAGCTGTGCAATTTTATAAAAGAGCCCGTAAAGATGGCAAAAGCTTTTTAACAGTATGTATACAACAGCTTAAATAAAGGAAAAGGGTTAATGTGTCTGTGCCATCCTGCTGTTTTCGTTTATCTCCCCGGGAAAAAGGGCACTGTTAGAGATTTTTCAGGGGGAAATATCACCTGCCATCCTATGTGCAGACCCGTCTTCATGGTGCTGGTTGCTAAGGGAGCATGGGGCTATGGTTGTTAAAAAGTTTTGTCACCATAAAGAGAGCAAAAGAAAAAGGGTTCTATTACTCGCCCCCTCTTTCTCCTCTACCCTTTGCCTCGGCTTACAACATTAGTAGCCACTAAATCAGCAGCATCCCACAACTCATCTATTAGCCAAGGTATTACCAAAGGGGTTGAAGGAAGGACTTTTTTCATAAAAAAAATAAATAAAAAAATTAAAAGTAAAAATTTTCCCTTTCCCTTTCAGACAATTTCAATCTCCCCCCCAAAAAGGTCAAAAACAACAAAATTTTTGATCAAAAATTTTTCCTGCATTTTGCTCTCTTATTTTTGTCCTTGTTTTATTCCGGGGAGCCCTTTAAATGGGTTTATTAATCCCCTTTCCCGAAACACCCCACATGAATTTCTTTCATAATCGCGTTCTGAATAGACATGTTTAAAATTTTCCTCATGAGAACATCTACAAGCTTAAAAATTTCATCAAACTCTTTTTCCTGAGAAGAATCTGTATTTCCCGCCCAATTTTTAAATGATTGTAACTATAAATTTTCGTAGAAAATGGTCTCATAAAAATTTCCTGTACCAATTGCCTTCAAAGGGAATGAGCTGTGCTTTGGAAGGAAATTAATTTTCAATTTTCCTCATTTCCAGGAAAAAAAGGCACAAAAAGGAAAAGAAAACATTTTAGAGCCCCTTTTTTCTAATAACATCATTAGACATACAAGTGAGGTCAAAGGATGTCCTTGAGATGAGACCCCTTGCCGAAATGAAAGGATCATGAGTTCTTTGTCACTTTGTCTTAACTTAGCTTAAGTTGCACCCCAATCAAGCTGAGAATACTTTCGAGACAGCCCTTTGGGGACTCCTTTAGGAAGTTTTGGCCCCAAGGTGAAAATCCAATATTTTTTCTGATTCCAGACCTTTAAAGTGATAAAATGTGTTTATAGTTCCCCGGCCACATTGTAGTTGGGAATTTTATTTGGGGGTCTTTGTCCACTCCCGATTTCAGGGGAGGAACTTTTCTGAGAAAGGGGAAAAAGGGAAGGGGTTCCATTCTTAATTGCGGATAAACCCTCTCCCATCCATGTCTACCAACAAGAAAGGGGCTTATGGGACAACATTTTGGATACCCTGATTGTAAAATTGTATATATTGGTAGGTAACCATTTTCCTATGGCAGGGTCTTAAAACTCACATAATAAACAGGTAGGTTTCCCACCAGAGGTCGGTTTTGCATTGTAACCAGTGTGTGAAGTGGCTTTTTCAGCAGTACAGACAGTAAACTCTGAACTGAATGGATGGTCATGAGGTGCTGTGTCAAACCGATGACTGACCATGCTGCTCTGTATGGACTTGCTAATTGCACCATGGATGAGGATGTTTGCCATCGGATTCCTACAACGAGTAGGATTCTGGAATGAGGGCCACCTCTGTGCAACCATTGAGGTCTGTAGTCTTGCTTCACTGGAGGAAGAGCTATAATTAGGATGTATGACATGGGATTCCAACTAGTAATAGGATCCTGGAATAGGGTTCAACGCTGTGTGACCAGTGGGGTCCATAGTCATGTTCCACTAGCGGTAATGAGGATTTATGCCATGCGATTCCAAAAGGAGCAGGATTCTGGAATAAGGACCATCACTGTGTGACTGGTGGGCGTCCATGGTCTTGTTCCACTGGAGGAAAAGTTGTAATGAGGATGTATGCCATGGGCTTTCCACAAAGAATAGGTTTCTGGAATAGCGGCCAACCAACCAACTCTGTGCAACCACTGGAGTCCAAAGTGTTGTTCCCCTGGAAGAAGAGTTGTAATTTAATTAAAGCGAATGGCATCAGAGAGGAGACTTAAATCCAAAATTTCAATAAAGTTGAATGTATTACAACTGTGGACCAGCAATTAGGTGTAACTTTATGGGACTCTGAGTCACCTGATTAACCTGAGTGAATAGGTCCTAGATACGTTGACACATTGGCAATCTCTATCACCATTGTGGGAGTCGGACACTGATCAGACTGATCAGAGTGACAATGAACTTGGCCGTGAATGTGCTCGTAATGTCTGGGATTTGTCATTGTGGACTATCTTCTTAGTATGAGGGAGTTGGTGAGAAAACATGGGACTTACTTGCTAAAATATAACATTGGCTCCTATTCATTATCCTCTCACAGTCTCTGTGTATGTGATAGGTGGCGCAGGTTGGCCACAGGCCTTAGCAGCAGCATCATTAAATGGCTAGTATTTACATAAAACAGATGAGTTTCCAATGGGTGGTTCTGTAGCATGAGTTGTTGTAGTCCAAACATCATGTGGCTTCTATTTAAGCAGCAGAGGCTGCTCACTGTGAAACACTGTGCAAAAGCAATGACTGTCCCTGGTAAATCTGTGAAAATTTTCACATTAAGCTTTTAATGAGGCTAGAGACCAAACAACTGTCACCAGTAGTTGGACTCTGGACATGCATGTCTCTGCATTAGACCGGTAAAGCACAGGTTGGGAATGTCTACTCAAGGGTCAAGACGCAAGCAGTCAGAGTAACCTCAGCATCAAGAGATTAGCGGCAGTGAGTCAGTGAGCTACTACATGTAAAACTATCAGCCTACAAATCACTAGTGCCTCTCTGATATAAACCATATTGAACTGTTAAAGGGGTTGTATCACTACATTGATTCCTCTTACCTCAGTCCTATTTTCTTGGTTTCACTTTTAATCCAAGGGCGTGTTTACTGGCTTCTACTAGGCTGCAGTAGAAGCCAGGTCTGTAGCTATAGCAACCAGTGTCGGCAGCCTATCAGAAGAGATCAAATAGGTCTGTAGCTATAGCGACCTGAGGAACTGATGCAGTCCATACAAGAGTGGATATCTCAGAATAGGTAGGATACTATGTAGTGCTAGTGAAATTTGTGACTATTTGATGTCATAGTTTCAATTTCTTGTATATTAAGCTAATTATAATTTCCATTGTTGTATCACAAGCTATAATCACACAGGCTTGCATACCTCTGTTTATCTCTCAAGCCTGCAGACTTCAGTTGCTTAATTTACAACCTAATGGGGCCACATCGTCTGGTTTCGGAGTGATTCTGTATTCCTTATCTTAGACTCAGGGAGTTGGCCCCTCCATGGTACAGGATGAGGTCATACAAAAAAACTCTGTACTCTAAGTGGACATGACACGTAGGATGTGTCTGCATGTTTTTTTGTTTAAGACTTATAAGACCAGGACAGCTTGTGGTGACTTCAGAAGCTCTGGTACCTAGCGTTAATTACACTTGTGCTGAAGTCCCTGGAGTTCCCTGTTTTCGCCATTTAAGCTTCTCATGGCTGAAGTTATAAAAACAGGTGATGTTATAAGCTCCGAGATGAAGTTTGTAAGTATTTTACCTTTGTAAATACATATTTAGCAAAACTGTACCTAATGTCACACTATTTTCTGTAACCAGTTTATCATAATTGATTGATTCCTATGTTAAATAAAATTGTGTTGTATCCTGACTGACTGGCCTTCTTTAAAGCTGTATCTAGAACCTGTATTGATAAAACTTGGCAAAACATACTATTAATGGACACATATTGGTAAGTGACTTGTTTTTGCAAGATCTTTAACATAAAAAGCAATCCTTGTAGTGAGACAACCCCTTTAAGGTTTGTTGAGTAACCGCCAAGCATAAGTGCCTCCTTGTCATCTCTAGACCCATAATTGCCTTACCAACCCTTAGATATACATGTCTATTGTCTCAAAATAAAACACATTGATTTAGGGATTGGCCTTGGAGATCCCCACCAAGTTTAGATAGAAGTGGCTGCATTCTGACCTTTCTGCTCCCATCAGCCTTTCTTAGCTTCATTCAGGAGAAATGAAGTCCATTATGTTGCATACAATCTATAAACGGTCTTCACCTCTACTGACTAAAGCCATTATGTAACTAGGTAATATTTTCTGTGGAGAGAGTTTCCTTTTATACGAGTATGATTAAAAAGAACATCTTTCATGGTAAAGGAAGGGTCTCTTACTTAGGCGAACTTTCTTTCTTATATCTTTTGCAAAAATCTATGCCTGGATGGCGGACAGCTCCATCTATCTTTCTCTTTTAATATGCATCAAGTCATTTGAACTTTACTTTTTTCTTTAATCATCACCGCCCTGCATCATGTAAATGTCCTGTATTACCTTCAGAACTGCCATCTTACTTCAGTGTAGAAATACGATAATTGGTTTGTTCTCGGGAACATTTCACATGAAAGGCATATTCTGTGCCCATGAGTGGTCAGTGCCCAAGGTCATTTCATTGTAAGGTTGGTAGAGTAAGTAAAACTAAGACTGCAAGCTTACCAAGTATTTGATTAAATGATTGCATGGAATGTTATTTTTTTTAACATGTTGAATATTCTAGAAAAAGTTAAGAGTATTGAAGTCATTTATAAGATTGTCCTTCTGGACCAACTGCACCAAAATGATGTATGAACCATAAATAGTAGTGGTCACCATCATTAAATGCTCAATGAACTTTTCAGGATAAGCTGTCGGGTAGGAACATAAAGTGTTGCACTATTTCTGGCTGTTATACTTAGTTTCCCTCTGCAGGATCCTGCTCTAAATTCCGGATGTCTCTGAACTAGTGGGTGGAGACCAGCTGCTATGATGTCTCACATACTCTGCCCACACAGAAGAGAATATCTCGCACTTCTATCTCTCTTAAATGAGCTGTTTTACCATAATATTTCTCAGAGCCACATGCATCTTCAGAATCACCCTTACAACCTCTTTCTTGTTGGGTGTTTCTATAGCAGTGATTAACAAATTAGCTCTTTTTTCACAGCTCTTCTAATTGCACTGACATGAGAGCAGGAGATGTTATCTATATAACAGAGGGCTTCAGAGTAAAGTAAACAGGTAATTAGTCTCCTCTGTTTGTTAGAGATAACACACTCTGTTCTCAAGCTGCTGGCAGTGCTGTGTGCCAACCTGTGGTGACGTCACTCACTGCTCTCAGATAAGACAAAGAGCAGTGAGAGCAGGATGGTAACCAGAGAAACCTGTGTACATTCAGAGCCTATAAAATCTCTCTTATATCCTCAAGAAAGCAAAATAAACAGAGCAATTTATTTGGAAAAAGTCTTCATTTACCATTTCCGATATGTTGAAAGCTAATCTTTGTAGTGAGACAACCCCTTTAAGAACAACTCCAGAAACAGCATGGAGGACATTATAGAGCAATACTGAGCAGTGAAACCATCTAGTTTATGCATTACACTCATATCAACTACTGTAATGTCAGATTTTTTTTTATATGGTTGCTCCTTTGCCGTCTCCTCTTCAAGCATAGAAATGGAGCAACAGCACTGGACTAAAATAAAAAGTATTATGCTTGCCCAAAAAGGACTGAACCAAGGTCCAAAAACGATCCAATAATTTTGAAAAGCAGACATCACAAAAAAAAATTAAGGTGCTTTATTCAACCCAGTTACACACAGTGTGAAAGTGCAATATATAGTGAAATTACATCAATTAACAATCATTATAACTAGCGATGAGCGAACAGTAAAATGTTTGAGTTTGAGCCAAACTTCGAACAGTAGTGGTGTCCGGTTCGATTCGAACTCGAACTCCTTTAAAGTAAATGGGAGATGTTCTGGTTAATTTTTATACCTATACAGGAGAGGAGAAGCTGTAATTACCATCTATAACAGTAAACTGGATACGTGGAACAACTTAGTGAAGAAAATTTGGCTCTAAGAGTGACAGAAAAAAAATTGAGAGGCAAAAATACTTAATTCCTTTCAATGGCTAACTGAAAAGATGAGGACAGCTTGCAAACAGGGGCGTAGCTATAGGAGGTGCAGCGCTAGCAGCTGCTATGGGGCCCTGCATCCTGAGGGGCCCAAGAGCTCCTTTGACAGATAAGTGTCACGGTCCGTGCCATGTTCCTATCCTTACGCTGCGGCCTCTGCTGCGAACCGCAGTCGTACCTATGTTCCTATCGCAGATCTGGTTCCTGTTGCAGTGTCGCTGTGAGCGCTCCTGTAGCCGCTGCTTACTCACCTGTGATTGCTGTGCGGCTTTCTCTTGTTGGCCGTGCTGCTCCTCCATCTTGGCTGCTGCTCTGATTCCCTGTCTCTATAGAGGGCGGCGGCCACATCTTCCCTTCCTTTATTCCCACAGTGTGCAGCGGGGTTGGGCTTCCTCTGCCAATCCCCTTCCACCTGTGGGTTTATAAGACTGCTTCTCCTCACACTCCCTGCCTGATCCCTGTTGTTGTTGTTTCATGGTGTCTCTTGGTGTAGTCTGTTGTTCCTGTGTATTGTCTTTTTGTTTGTGTCCTTGTGGTATCCTCTGTGTTTTGTTAGTCTCCATGTTGTTTTCCATGTGTCTGTCTGCACCTTTGTCTGTGAGCTTCTTTGCCATGTGAATGCCTTAGTTCCTAGCTTGTTTCTGCTGTCCCTGTTTCCATGTCTGTGAGTTTCCTTGCCTTTTTCTCTGCCTGTGTTTGTGCCCTGCTCATGCCTTGTTCCCTTGCCTGAGTCCTAGCCTTAGTCTCTACTCTTGTTCTGGGTGTTTCCAGTCAGTCTGTTTTGTACCTGGGCTTCTGTTTAACCACCTTGTTTGGCATCCGTTTAGTCCTGTCTGTCTGTTTGTTCTGTACCTGCACATATCTACTCCTAGTCTGCTGTATCTTGTTCCCTTATCCTGTTTGTGCCTAGCTTAGGCACTTCTGTCCCGTCTGGTCAGTTGCCACTGCTAGGGACTGCTCTGAGGTAGCACCTGGTGGCTGTTGGGGTCAGCCAACCTTACCATCTAAGGCTCTGTGAAGATGCACATGCCCGATGGCCACTTAGTTACGCCCCCTCAGAGCAAGCCTGGCAGTGGTCCAGTGGGTCCACTACCCGCTTTCCCTGCTCACCCATTACAATAAAAAGACGTCGGTATTAGAAATGGCACATGGTAACTGGCAGGGGTGCCAATAGGGTAGTATGGGCAGTAATCCTGCCAGGGGCCCTAATCAAAAATGGGAACACTGATAGGTTAAATATGAACTAGTAATGGATGGGGGCCCCATTTGATTTAGCTATGTGGGGCCCTGAAACGGTTAATAGATGACTAATACTGCAATACTGAAAAACAGGAACTTTTGGGCACTGAGTATGATTCAGCAAATCCAAGCCCTCTGTATAATATATATCCATGTTTATGAGAGTTAGGAATTACGTGAGCCTGCAAATGTTGCCAAATAACAGCTTCTGGGTGTGGGAAAGATGCAGCCAGCAATAATAACCTCCCTAACTATTGATGTCTATGGAGAGGAAAATGCTAAGTCTTGATTTCCTAAGCTTGCTGCACACCCCCCTAACTACCTAACTAATCTAAATAGCAGCTTTTTCCTGTCTAAAATTACTAATAAACAAATCTTGTGCCTGCATGCAAGCAGACAGAAGCAGTCTATACAGTACAGAGAGTGAGCTGAAAATGGCGTTCAGAACGCAATACAGTGAAATATATATAACATGGTCAATGGGATTTTAGCAGCCAATGAGAGCCCTACACCTCAGCGATTATGTTTTTGACACTTCTCTGTGCTCTGCACTGATTGGATGGGCGCCAAAAGTACAGAAAGCTGCTGAAAACTATTAAAATGGCGTGTTGAACGCCATGGCGAACTCGAACATTAAAATGTTCGGTTCGAGAAAATTGAGATGTTCAACTTGAATTTAACTTTTCGAACAGTTCAATCAACACTAATTATAACATTGACCATGTAGTGAAATAAATCACAACAATTACAGTGTAGATCAATAATCTCAGTATATGTGCAATATCATATCATGTGCAAACGTCATATTTCATGTGTTTACAAAACGTAAATGGAATAATACATAAATTGCTGCAATAAGTAGATGAAAGCAAAAATTCCTTAGTTAAAGGATCAGATGAATCAACGGCGCTATGTTTTCGGCATCCCCCTTAACTGTAAAGTCTCCCAGACCGCAGGCACGTCTGTTATCCGGCTGCTGGTCGTCCCCGCGCTGCGCCCAGGGCTGGTGTTCGCTCCCAGCTCCTGCCTGTCCCATGCTCACCTGCTCCCGTCCTGCTTCCTCCTCAGCAGGTGCACTCCTCTGCATCTTCCTCCCCACTAGGGGTGCGCACGTCATTTCCCTGGAGTTAAAGGGCCAGCGCGCAACAGTTAGTTGTGCTCCTCTAATCAAATCCTTGCAGGAGCTTTTTAAGGGTGCCGTTTCCTGTTCCCCGCGCCCAGTTGTTGGTGTCCATTTCCTAGTGACGTCCTTGTACTCTCTGTTCTATCTACGTTCCTGTTCCTGTCTATGTTTATCACCTACATTTATCGTGACGCTCTGCATCTGCCACGTCCGGTACTGCCTAGCTCCGATTCTACGCTCCAGTTACTCTGTGTCTACTCTACCAAGTTTCGTCTGTCACCACTGGGTCCTACATCAGGGGTAGCGACCTGGGGGATTCCCTGCGGCAAAGTCCGTCCTGCTTTGTGGCGGGCTCCATTGAATACAAGGGGCCCCTTGGACTCTGCTCTCCGGCGTAGGGTACATCAACTCCTCGTGGTGACCAGAGGATTCACCTCCCGCTTGCTGAGCGTCCTTGACATTAACGAACTGCACCTACGCGAAACACATGTGATATATATATATATATATAAAGGTCTGGTGGCAAAATAAAATGAATTCCCTGTGGTAAAGTGAACCTCCTACCAGGATAAAGCAAACCACGTCAGTAAAGACCGACATGCATTATATTCCATGTATTCCTTTATTGCTGTCAGTGTTACAAAATCTCATGTGTGAATGGGGAGCAGGTGTGTCATTATCGCTCTCATATTCTCTTATATTGGTCACTGGAAGTTCAACATGGCACCTCATTGCCAACACCCTGAAACTAAGCTGCAGCACGTTGGCCAAGACCATACAGCGATTTAATCAGGGTCGTCTTTTGCATTGGGCAGGGTAGGCGATTGCCTGTGTTCATAGGGCTGCCCGGGCAGACACCTACCTTGCCCAGTGCAAACATTAACTCTGCCCTTGCGGCGGGTCTGGATGGGAGGGCAGTATTGAGGCCCAGACCAGTCGCACTTCTTCATTAAGCGGCACAGGAAGCGTGATATAGCGATCACACCTCCTGCTCAGCTCTATCTTTCAGGCCGAATGCCTGTAGACTTCCATCCTCAGAGATCCCGGGAACAACATCCCGGGGGTAGGCAGCGTGATGATGTCATGCAGCTCAGGCCGGAAACAAGCTCCTGAGCAAGGTCCCCAGCGGGTGAAGGCTGAGAGGTGAGTAGCTTTTTTTAACTTTTTTTTTATCAGTCAGTGGGGCTACATTTTCTCTACAGGGGACATATATCCTACAGAGGGCCATAAACTACAGGGGGAAGATAACCTACAGGAGGTATATAACCTACAGGGGTTCATATAACATACAGGGGTCATATTACCTACAGTGGGCCATATAACCTACAGGGGGCCTATAACCTATAGGAGGCCATATAACTTACAGAGGGCCACATAACCTACACTGGCCATATTACCTATAGGGGGCCTAATTACCTACAGGGGGACATATAACCTGCAAGGGGGCAATATAACCTACAGGGGCCATATAACTTACAAGGGACATATAACCTACAGGGGGCTTTAACCTACAGGGGGCCATGTAACCTAAAGGAGGCCATGTAACCTAAAGGGGGCCATGTAACCTACATGGGGTAATTATAACCTGCAGGGGGCCATAATAGCTAGAGGGGACATATAACCTACAGTGGCCATATGACCTACAGTGGCCATATTACCTACAGGGGGCCATATTACCTACAGGGGCCGTATTACCTATAGGGGGCATATAACCTACAGTGTCCATACTACCTATGGTGGCCATATTGCCTACAGGGGGCCATATTATCTACAGAGGCTCTGTAACTACATGGGACATTTTACCTACAGGGACATTACCTGCAGAGGCCAAATTTACCTACAGGGGACAGTATACCCTCAGAGCGCATTTTACCTTTAGGGGGCATATTTACCTACAGGGAGTAATATATACCTACAGGATTCTATATACCTACAAGAGACTATACATCTACAGGAAGCTTTACACCCTCAGGAGACTATGTAGCTACATAGGACATATACACCTACAGGAGGCTATACACTTACAGGAGGCTATATACCTACAGGAGATTGCAAATCCCTACAAGGAGGCTGTATATCTACCTATCTTTAGGGGGCTATACATCTACCTATCTAAAGATGGCTCAATATCTTCCTACCTACAGGGGGGCTGTATACCTACCTACATGGAGCATATATACATATCTACAAGGGGCTACTTTACCTACCGACAGTGGACCTCTATACCTACCTACTGTGGTCTATATACCTACTTACTTAATTGGAAGTGTCCATACTAGAGGTGGGAAGTGCTGAAAAAGTGAGAAGTCTAAGATATTTGTGTGTTTAATTTTCCAGGGACAAGTTATGGCCGGTAGAAATCATCACTGCAGTCTGAAGCGAATGGAGAAGAAGAAAGAAAAAGAACAACCCAGTTAAATCATCTCCTATGAGTCACTGGATGTCCAGGGTTATTCCTCCTCTGTGTTGGATCAGGGCTGTATTCACTGTCATGTGATGGTGACATGAGCTGGTGTCTGACCACTATATGGTCTTTATTTGGCGGTATTAAAGGGTATAAGTTAATGTATATATTTGTTCCTGTGATTGAGTATATTGGTTGGGGAGCCCAATGCACAGCTCTGCCCAGGGGCCAATAATACTGTTAAGATGGCCCTGGGTTTAATGAGACAGGTGCCACTGAGAACAGGCATCGCCATGGTCGACCAAAGAAGTTGAGTGCATGTGCTCCACGTCATATCCAGAAGTGAGTGCTGCTGAGATTGATGCAGAGGTTAAAGAGATGAGGGGGGTCAGTCTGTCACTGCTCAGACCATATGCTGCACATTGCATCAAATTGGTCTGCATGGCTGTCGTCCCAATAGGAAGACTCTTCTAAAGATAATGCACAAGAAAGCCCACAATCAGCTTGCTTAAAATAAGCAGACTAAGGACATGGATTACTGGAGCCTTGTTCTTTGATCTTATGAAACCAAGATTAATTTATTTGATTCACATGGTGTCAAGCGTGTGTGATGGCAACAAGGTGAGGAGTACAAAGACAAGTGTGTCTTGCTTACACTCAAGCATGGTGGTGGGAGTATCATGATTTAGGGCTGCGTGAGTGCTGCCGGCTGTGGGGAGCGGGAACCATGAATGCCAACATGTACTGTGACATACTGAAGCAGAGCATGATCCCCTCCCTCCAGTAGCTGAGCCACAGGGAAGTATTCCAGCATGATAACGACCCCAAACACACCTCCAAGACAACCACTGCCTTGCTAAAGAAAATGAAGGTAAAGGTGCTGGACTGGCCAAACATGTCTGCAGACCTAAACCCTATTGAGCATCTGTGTGGCATCCTCAAACAGAAGGTGGAGGAGCGCAAGGTCTCTAACATCCACCAGCTCCGTGAAGTTGTCATGGAGGAGGGGGAAGAGGATTCCAGTGGCTGCAACCTGTGAAGCTCTAGTGACCTCCATGCCCAAGACAGTTAAGGCAGTGCTGGGAAAATAATGGTGGCTACACAGAATATTGACACTTTGGGCACCGTTTGTCCATGTTGCCAGCATTTTAGATATTGATGGCTGTATGTTGTGGTATTTTGAGGACACACCAAATTCACATGGTTATGCAAGCTGTTACCCTGACAACTTTACATGGTATCAAAGTGTCATATCTTCAGTGTTGTCCCAAGAAAAAATATAATACAATATTTATAAAAATGTGAGGGGTGTACTGACTTTTGTGAGATACTGCGTATATGTGTGTTTCTATCTATGTCCTCCTATTTACAGTGCACATCATAGTTTCCTAACTTACAGTGCCGGAGGTACTTTTATGCTTTTTCTGCTGGAAAAAAATACTTATCATTGGTTCTATCCGCCACAAATGAGAAGCGACTGAACTTCAAAATGTCTGTGATATATACCAGCTACTGTAAGTATATGACTTAGGTAATGTGCCATTGTGTCTGTTAAACCTGCCTTTTCGGACCATATAATGTGCTCCTTGATCACAGCTACCTACAATTTATGGCCCTATGCATTCTTGAGAACTGTACATTTCAGAAGTATAATGTGAGCTGAAGAAACATTGAATGCTGTAGGAATGCACATAAATCTTACCCGTGAAATCATAAGATTTATGACAGAAAGGCACAATATTGAATCCCTTTCTAGTTGGTAAAGATCGATATATAAAATAATAAAATTTTTTAAAAATTTGCTTTATCAGCGACACACCGGAAATCTTAACAGCAAATGCAACATCATTAATGGGGCTGTGAGGAACAATATAGTTCTATAATGACCAAAGGGAATCACACTTGTATAGTAGAGCAGCCTAATGTGTTAAGTCTATACCAGATGTCCCAGTATACCCATCTTTGCCCCATCAAAACCCAACATGGATTCACCTCAAAGTGTATTTCTTTGTCTTATTTTCATGTCCTTGTTAGGCTTAGAATATTATGCTGATTTGTTTCCTGATACATTTATAACAGTTGGAGCTTTGCAAGATAAAGTTACATGATAAAGTTCTAGCTACATTCAGTTTCTACTAGGAGGAGCCTAGACGCTTGCAGCATACTGTCTTATTACTGAGTTAAAACAGTATACAGAAATCACTCAAGCTCCCTCTAGTGGTAGCTCCACGCAGCCATAATTCTATCATTTACCTACATCTATGCAGAGAATTTGGAGCTCTGTCAGAAAACAATTAACTTGAATATAAAGATATGTTAAGAAATTGATCAACACAGAATGTTAGACACATCAGCAATACAATCAGCAATGATGTAGGTGGCCATTAGCAATTATGTCGTTGAGGTAGGTATAATACATGCTTTCTTATTCTTTGAATTGAAGTCCATATTACAGAACAAAAATTACATTACTAAATCTGCAACTTATCTAAACAAGACGGGTTATTCTAGCTATAGGGGTGTCATGGGGGCTGGCGCGGGTGCCGTTGGCCCCCGCGGCCGCCCCCCTGCCCGCAGGGGGTCCGGCGTGGGTGCCGCGGCTCCCCGCGACCATCCCCCTGCTGCCCGGTCCCTGGCGCCGGCTCACTTACCCGTCCACGCTCCTGTGCACGCTGATCCTGCCTGTCCCGGCCGCCGCGCGCATACCCGCTGCTTAGGGCGCGCGCGCGCGACGGCCGGTCTGGATTTAAAGGGTCAGTAGTCCACTAATTAGTCTATTGCCGGCTGCTGGTCCTATATAAGGAATACGCCCCCAGCACTCTCTACCAGATTGTTGGTGTGCGTACCTTGTCTAGAGAAGTATTAGAAGTCCTGTCTGATTATCCGTGTACCAGTCCGTTCCGCTACGTTTCCTGACCTTGCCTGTTTGCCGCCTGCCCTGACTGCCTGCCCGTCTCTAACCACGAACCTCTGCCGCCCGTCCTGACCTCCTGCCTGTCCCCGACTATGCTTCTGTATTACGTCTCTGTACCACGCATTACCCCGGCCGCCATCGCAAGCAAGTCACGTCAGGGGCAGCGACCTGGTAGCCTCACGCCGCAGCAAGTCCATCCCGCTTTGCGGCGGTCTCTGGTGAATACCGGGGGCTACTTATACTCCGCTCCCTGGCGTGGCTTAACTATCATCGCTTGTGGTGGTCCAGCGAATCCACCAAACCCTTACAAGGGGGAATAATTTCTCCTTCTATAGAGAGTCTAATAGGCAAACCAGTTTTCCCTAGGAAATTAGGGGCGACATGTACGGACAAGGCTGTGCCAGAAGTCTGGTGTCCTTTCTGCTCAACATCTAGCCCCGTTGGCTAGATTTTTAAATCGCCCGCACGTGCAAAGTGCCACAGGTGATTTTTAAATCGCCTGTGGCACTTTGTAATATGTCTGATTTTGGGGTGCGTGCGGGAGGCGGTGCGCACTAGAGCCATAGGAAGCTATACATTTATAGCTTCAGTACGGCAATTCCAGGAGAACTACTGCTGGAACAGGTAAACCACTTTAAAAGTGGTATACCTGAGCCAGAAGTGTCATCTTAGCGCTAGAATGCGCCTGATTTATGACCCGCAGTAGAGCAGGTTCATAAATCAGGCGCATTCTACACTATTCATATGCGCAGAAAATTGCCGTCTAAGCATCAAAAATCATAGATGTCGCTCTAGATCTCCCCCAGAAGAGAGAAGACTGTCTTTCTAGTGCCACTAATTCAAGGTAGCTTCCCTGTAACTAAATGTCTAACCCAACAAATGACCATGACTAGAGATTTTAGCCAAAGCCAAAATCTCCTCAAAAAGGAAGAATCAGTCGTCTGTAGACAACCGTATCAGGGTTCATGTCCTACATCAGTGTGGAACAGCCAGCACCCTGCTCGGTACTGAAGGGAGGAAAGAACCTTAAAATGGTTGTCTACAAATGAATGACTCTTTTGAAGGAGATTCTGGCTTGATTAAAATCCCTCGTCATGTTTCAAGGCTCTTTAATAGATCAGGTAAAGCTGCTTTTTTCAGTAGGTGGCAATAGGGAGACATCTTTCTTCTTTCCTTATCCAGCCCTATTCTCTAAATTTATAATCAGGCGCACTCCAAAATTAGGTGCATTATCGGGTGCCCACAGCATTTTGTAATGCCCCTGAGATCGGGGGACGTTCTGGAGGTGTCGCACCACAACTGTATGATTCTATACTTTTATGACAGGAGGACAGAAAAACTGGGTACATTTTTGCTGGAACAGCCAGACCAAGTTACAAGTGGTTTACCTGAGCTGAGTTGTCGTTTTGGAGCTAGAAAGCTCCCAATCTATGACCAACAGGTTAATAGATTCAGGCGCATTCTACACTACTAATGCGCACCAAAAAATTGTCGCCTGGGAGCCAAAGTACATAGATGTCACCCATAGTGTACAGCCAATATCTGTATGCCACCTTTCTGTGTCCTGTCTTGTATCATGCCCCCTTGGTGTTTGACTTGTTTAGTTAGCCTTTTCCCTCCCATGCCTTTCTGCTTTGCTCCCCTTTACAGGGTCCACAGATGTAGAGAAATAGGGCACTTACTGCTGTTTGGAGCCATCCCAACCCTATCCGTAGCAGCGGGGTCAGTTCACATTCTGCCACGTTCTCCTGTCTGCTGCCTTCCTGCTTTTTGTAAGGAATAATTTGTGGTTTCTCTGATATTTGGCCTTATTGCCTTTACATTTATTGATGCTACCTTTGTGGCTTTTTCATTAGGTGGTGGGGCCCCATCTATTTGTGCTATGGGGTCCAGTGACTTCCGGTTTGGATGGTCAAACTGATAAGATATTATAAGACATTAGGGTGCCCATACACCTTCAAATACCTACTGACTCCCTCAAGCTGTGTTTTCAATGGTGACAGTAGAGAAAGCCACTACCAGACACCTCTGATAGCAACTTATCTCTGAGGAAAAAAAGGATAGTGCATTGGAATTTATCCCTGACAATTTCTATTCCAGGTTTCTAGAGTGTGGCTGGGCAGCAGTGCTGTACCACATTGAGGAACCTAGTTAAAGGGGTTTTCTCACTACAAAGATTGCTTTTTATGTTAAAGATCTTGCAAAAACAAGTCACTTTGCAATATATGTCCATTAACGGTGTCCTATATATTCTGAGATATCCTCTCTTGTATGGGCTGCATCAGCTCCTCAGGTCACTATAGCTACAGAACTGTTCAGTCTCTATTGATAGGCTGCCCGCACTGGTTGCTATGACTACAGACCTGGCTTCTACTGCAGCATTGTGGAAGCCAGTAAACACGCCCCTGAATTCAAAGTGAAACCAAGAAAACAGGACTGAGGTGAGATGAATCAATGTAGTGAGACAACCCTTTTAACTATATTCTAAAGATAGGATGTTGATCCAGGGATTATTCTGATTGCCATATTTGGAGTTGGGAAGGAATTTTTCCTCTTGTATGGGACAGTTGGCATCTGCCTCATAAGGGTTTTGCCTTCCTCTGAATCAACACTCTAGGATTATAAGTTGGACTCAATGGACCTGTGTCGTTTTTCAACCATATCTACTATCTTACAATGTTAAGATCACACATTAGACAGTTGACCAGTTCTCCTATTTTACCATCTGAGTGGTTGTCTTATCAGTATTTTTTCAGACCCCTATTGTATAATATTGTGACTTTTCTGCATAGTGGTGTGAACTGGTACTTATGCAATGTGCAGTTTTTTATCATTCAGTTGTTCCCCTAGTGGAGGGGTGTGTGAACTACTGCTCGTTAGTTATCTGCACCTGTTATATTTCTCCCATGTTGCATTTGAGCTACTATTGCCTCCTACTGCGATTAGTCTATTGCCCAGCTATTGATCTGAAAGTATGGCCTTGTGTTTGTGTTTTTCAGTATACTGTATATCCAGCAGCAGATGATAAAAACTGATCGGCTCATATAAGAAAAGAATGAAATAAAAATATTTGAAAGGTTTTTTTATTGCTTACTGCTATAATACTGGCTTACAATGAGCAGGCTTGTACTTTACAAGCTAAGATGGTTGATGGAGTAACCTCTAAAATAGGGTGAAGTTACTTGTTACTTCACCACTTTTTGGGTGAAGTAACAAGTATCTGCTCACTGGTACAGAAAATGCCTTTCAGTCAATTTAATAAAATATTTGAAATTTTTTTACACCTTTCACATATTTACTTGTTCCCAGAAATTCAGGCTTTTTAAAGAAAGTTCACTATGAAAATAATTTCAAGGATTTGATGCCACAGAATTGCTTTATTGTTGAATGTATTATGTGAATCAGTAAACAATATTTTTTGTATAGATGCCATGCTTATTACAAAAATTCAGATTGCACTTAGCATTGGGCAGCTGCTGGCGGAAACACCAAACATATCCATAGACAGGGCTGTCTTATCCATTGGGCATATCGGGCAGTTTATCAGGGACCATAAGAGCATAGGGGGCCCTGGCACAAAAACCCAACCAGCCCTTATGCAAAATCACAGCATGGAATGTGCACAATAGTAAATATCAAATTATTTTGGTCGCACATCTTATCACTATCTAAAATAAACCAGATCATCAACACAACAAAATAGAAGTGGCACATTGCAATGCCTATTAATTGGGTCATAGACCCTTTCTTTTATAGTGCACCCTCTTTTTTGATGTCTCAACCCAATTTTATAGTGCACCCTCCTCTTTTACAGGTCTCCTCCTCTTTCAAAGTGTCCCCACTCTTTTGACATGCCCACTCCTCTTTTTTAGGGTGCACTCTTCTTTTATACTGCTCCCCTCTCTTTCTTTGTGCCCCTCTTCCTTTATACTTGCCGCTCCTCTTTTATAGTGCCCTATCCCTTTTATAGTGCCCTCTCATAAATGGTATTGCCACATAAATGGTATTGCCACATGCGGAAACATCCACTCTATTAAAATATAACAATTTATCCCGTACTCTGAAGAAAAAAAAGTGCTAGTGCCAAAGTTTTGGGTTTTTGGACATTTTACATCCCACAAAAAAATTGAATAAAAAGTGAACAAAAAGTCATCTGTATCCCAAAATAGTACCAATAAAAACTATGCTTCAGCCTGCAAAGGCAAAGTGGGCTCAGGTCCATAGGTGAAAAAACAAAATTGTTATTGGTCACAGAAAATGGCGTCTCAGGTCTAAGAAATAGACAAAAACATATTACAACATACTAAAACATTAAAAAAAAACTCCTACATATTTAGTATCAGTGGAACTGTACCGATTTTTTTTTTTCATATTTCACCTTACTTAAATTTATTTTTGGTTTTCCAGTGCATTCTAGGGACAATCAATGGAAAATTTTAAAAAAGTGCACTTGTCCTGAAAAAACAAGCCTTCAATTCAGCACATGGATAGAAAAATAAAAAAGTTATGGTTCTTTAAAGTCGACAAAAAATGATGTCCAGCTATCATTAAGGGATAGAAGCACTTTGAGGAACAAATAAAAATTGGTTGCTATTGACCAGGACATCAAAGTGTTTAAATGGCCTGTCAAAATTTCATTTCTTACTTCGTAAAGATTAAAGGCTCAGGTAACGGCTGGAAGGGGGATCCACTGGACCACCGCACGTGGTGTAACCCACACCAGGGGGTGGAATCTAAGGGGTCCCCGGTATTCACCAACCCGCCGAAAGCGGGATGGTCTGCTGCGGCGGGATTCCACCAGGTTTAACCCCTGGGGGGGGCTTGCCTGCGGGGCGGCCAAGGCAAAGTACAGGAACGGGAGCAGGGTCGTATTGGGGATGGCAGGGGGTCAGGGCAGGCGGCTCGGGGTTTGTAACGGGAGACAACAAAGGCAGGACAGGCGGCTCTGGGGTTCGTGTCGGTAAACGAGGGGGAAGGTCGGTACAAAAAGGTAAGGCAAACAGGGAAATCTCTGGGCAGCTTTCTCCCAGGAAACAAAACTAAGGAAACCGGCAGGGCCCCCGGGAAAAGGGCCCGGGCTAAATAGAGCGTGCGTGGCAAAACCAATTACCGGCACTGCCCCTTTAAATTTAAACGTCAGCTCGCGCCCCCCCAAAGGGGCAGAGCCACGCCCAGAGTTGGCACGACGATAGGACGCGGCCGGGTAAGGACGCCCCGGGGGGGGCCGATGCACGAGCGGACCCCGAACCCAGGCGGGGCGGGTTCCGCTGGGAGCAGGGGCACGGGCGCGCCTGCGACCCGGGACAGTGCTCTTAGGCGCGTCCGTGACACTCAGAAGCTGTGTACATCTTGGCTCCTCAAGTTAAAGGGGTTTTCCTTATCTTGCTGTTTCACAGAGCCTGCTTTTCACAAGTAACTTCAGGCTCCTACTCACTGTTCAGGTTGTGGTTGATTTTACATCAAGGAATGGCATATCAGCTTTATTATTCCTAGCTAAGCCTAATAGGGGCATTGACGATAGAGGGGTTTTAACCACAGAGTAAAAGGTTGCAAAGCACTAACCGGTTAAAGTTTGTCAGTAAAAAACATAAACATGCTTCTGTGCTGCTAATAAGACACATCCCCTTCCCAGCCAGACTGCTAGAGCAGAGAGAGGTGGTTCGTAACCTAGGGAAGCTTGTGTGTAACAAGTGGGAGATAAAAACTGCTCTTAATCTGAAATGAAGCAAAAATCAGAACAGCAATGTATTCGGTTATAGTTTTTATTGACCTTTGCCTACATGTTTAAAGCTAAATCAATGCAGTGAGCACACGCCTTTAATGTATTCCTTGAAATTAAAATCATTGTGCCAAGGGGTTATCTGGTTTAGAAAAAACCCATGTTTATTTACCCTGCACAGAAGTTAATTCTGTAGAGGTTCAATGTTCAGGATCCTCATCTCTTGTCCAGAGTGGAGAGAAACTATAAAGAGCAACTCTTGCTCCGGAGGGGACCTGTCCTGTCTAGCATTACGCAATCAACCTGTAATACTCCAGTAGAGGATATTGAAGTCTGTAAGGTTGAGTCAGCAATGCGTTCTTGTCACAGTGTATATTATTATATAATGTGTATAATGTGTTATGTTTCTTGCCCCTTAATGCACCTCACACCACTTGGTTCAACACCCAATGAGTGGATAAGGGGGAGGAGAGGTGGCAGTTGGAGGCAAGAAGGTCAATTGGACTTAGTCTAGGGAGTGAGAAGGGTGAGGGAGACTGGTATGAAGTTCTGCTGTTTAAGGGTAGCTTAGGAAGAGCAAAGCTGCCAGCTTGTGTGACCATTACCAGGTGCACAACAATACTAGAGAGAGTTCAGTGTGAAGTACCACAGATTCCAGAGACTCTACCACAACCTGCAATAGGAGAGGGAGGGTTAGGCTGCCATCATATACTGGGACACTTTAAGTCAGCTACAAGGGGATATAGACCACAACTCTCAACAGGTCCACCATATTGCTGCTATGGTAAGAATCTACTGACTCCTCATCACCCCGCTGAGCACTTCCCTGTGGACTGGGAGAATTGTTTATAAGAACTGGGATCCTGTTATTTCACTGCTTAGAAGTTAATTATCTTCAGTAAAGATGGGCATTATTTTACCAACTACATTGCCCCTGTGTGTGTGCGTGCGCAACTGCACCAACCACTACCATCATGGGTACGTCCCAGCCAGACTGCACTACTACCCCCACCATACACCAGAGGGAGTACTCCTGGGAACTTTTCCAGACCACCAACGACTCAGGTGCATTCCCCCTCCATTGTAGTGCTGCACCTGAAAGAGAGACGCCGAAGAAACCTGTGACAACTGCTCCCAGCCTCAACCACTCAGGCTCATCTCCCTCTTTGCCATCCTCTGGGGTACACTACAAACCCTTTGATTGTAACAGAGACTGTATAATGCTTAGTTTCTCCTGTTTTGGCCAAATTGGAAATTGAACACTGGCTGCAAGGTGTCCCCACAGAGTACAGCTGATCACTAAGGTACCAACACGGGAAGTAGGGGGTTATTTGTGATCAGCTTATGTTTGAGGGATCCTTCTGACAAATAAGGGTTATCCATTAAAATTGGGGATCAGCAGATACAAAAATATGGGCTATGATTAGTGCCTCTTATGCCTTATTTTACTTGTTCACCAATCCAGTATATTAAACCCTTTGCACACTTCCACCAGTAAGGTCCCTTTATTGCACGGCTTTTCACAGTCCGTTAACATCCAGAGCTGCTCCTGGCTTCTGAGAACATCAGTCTCCGCTGTCCATACTATTTTTATCTCCTTCTGCATCATTAATCAGCAATATTACCTGTATAATCATATGTAAGTGTCACTGTAATTTCCGTTACGGGTCCAGTCTTACAGAGTGATTTCCGTTTTCGTGAAGTCAATCTTTCAGATCTCATGGTTTGCAGAGTCCCTCCAGAAGTAATTACTGGTTCTGCTATCTTCTATTTTTAATTTACAAGTCATTTGCATCTGATGCTTCCTTTCTGAAACCACTGACAATTTGGACTCACTTGTCCACAGTCCATAATTAATGTATGTGTCTGGAACTGTTGAAATGCTGCCACCTTGGTGTCATTCGAGGATGGACAGAGGATTTATATTGTGTGGATAATGAGAAAAACATTCTCTGATGTCTTTTGTAACAACCAGAAATCATGATATTTGCATGGAAAATGCTCTAAATAAATTGCGCATATACATCCAGTTAAAGATACTTTGGATTTCTATTTATCAAATATTCATCTAACACTACTATTATGATATTGTTGGTGTAATGCTTTACAGAAAAGTGAAGTCTGAATTTTACAGACCAGAAAATGTCCAATGCCCTATTTAATATCTGTGCCAATAGGTGGAACCATCCAGAAACACATTTAAATGCCCAAATCTCATTATTGCTGGTGGTATTTTAAAACAGCACACCATGTGGTCAAGTCTAGTACTGCATGCAAAAGATTGGTTGAAATTGTCACTGAGGCCACCTTTGATAGCTGGTGACCAATCACTTAGACATATGTTTGTCCTTGCAGAGTGAGGAAAAAACTACTAATGGTGTATCTCCAAGGAAATAGAGAATGGGGCATGTTAAAACTGTGAAGTGCTGGACGCAGAGGTATCACCTTACTGGTGATGTGCTGGTATATGTAGTGCACCGGTGGAGAAGAAAGCACAAAGACACTGCAGTTTTGGAGTCTTGGCAGGCTTTACTCATGGTACAAATCTTCAGGCTGTTGAGTTGCACATTGACAGGGCAACACTCTGGAGGGGTCTCACTGTCTCACATGTTATAGGAAGTCATAGAAGCACCATCTTTGTAGGCCCTTCTGCGTTATGTACATAGTACACTAGAAGGACTAAATGTCAAAGTAAAAAAAAAGTTCTCTTCATGTTCCGAGGTTCTGGGTATATGTTTTGTGATTAAACACCTATGTTCTAGGGATACCTTTTTTCTGTTATACTAAAAAGCACACTGTAGTTGACTATACTTACCATTACAGATCTATCTCTTGTAAAAAAAAAAAAATGGAGGACGCTCTGTCTTTTATATGGACAACATATGATACTATATGCCATAAATTTGCATACATAGGGATGTTATGTTTTGTGCCTATTGTAACGAATTTGGTGCGTTAAACTGGGCAATGGACCCACTGGACCACTGCCAGGCTTGCTCGGAGGGGTCGTGACTAAATCCGGGTTCTTCACAGAGCCTGTGATGATAAGGAAGGCTTATCCGAATGGCCGGCAGTTGCAACCTCAGAGCAGTCCCTGGTAGTGTCAGCTGAGCATTCAGGTCAGGAGCGCCAATGAGAGGCACCAAATAGAAACAGGAACAAGAAGAGCAGACAAGGCAAACAGAAACATGCAAGGTACCAAGACAGACAGACATAAATGGAAGAACACAGCAAGACAGACATAAATGGAAGCCTAGAAGTACAGACATAAACGTTGGCCAGGGAACAGACAAAGATAGGGGCCAAGGAACATACAAAGACAGGACAAGGAATACAGACAGAGATGGACTAAGAATACAAAGCAAAACCAGGGAAAAGCTAGGAGCACACACAAGCTTGGAGCTCAGACAGACAGATGCACACTATGGGAATAAATGTGAGCAGGATGTGGCCGCACCTCCCTATAGAGCCAGGAGGATCAGAGGTGGCCGCATGGTGAATACAGCATGACCAAAAAGGAAGAAAAGCTGCATGATAAATGCAAGATAGGTCGTCAGCGTCCGTGAGCATAGCAGCATGACACCTTTATCAGTGGCTGAACAAAAGGTATTAATCTATACCGACACTGAGATCCATTGCCAACTTGGAAGCGAGCCGGCTGCCCACTGAGCAATCACTCGCAGGTGTAGATGCTGGGGAGGGTGGAAGCATGGAGGTGCAGGAACATAAGGCAGCTAGATGGGTAACAGTAGAAAGAAGGGTAGAGGGAAGATGTCAGGGAGGCCCAGTCCTAAACTGGTACACCCCCCAACAAATTTGCAAGATTGGCGTGAGGGGGGATGTCGGTTCAGAAATAGCATTCTGCAGCAAGACCCCTACCCTGTCTGCTCCAGTAAGATGGGGAATAGGAGTGCAGGTCAAAGGCTAGAAAAGGTGCTAGTAGTTGGAGACTCAATTATTAGGGGCACATACAGGTGCAATCTGCCACAAAGACGCCGGGATCGTCTAACAGTAGTGTATGTTTTTACCAGGGGCCCCGTGTATCGTACATATCGCGGGAATCGGTTGACAGATTGCTGGATGGTCTGGTGAGAATCCAGCTGTCCATGGTCCACATTGCACAAATGACAAAGAAAGGAAGGTGGAGTATCCTAAAAACGATTCAGGGACTTAGGCAGGCCCAAAATCTCAGGGCAAGGACTAGAATGGCGAAATTGGATTCTAACGAAGTGGATTCGTTAGAATTTCAGGTGAAAACTTCGGTTCTAACGAAGTCCGAACTTTGGGGTACTGTCGGTGAACGAGTGGCTTTTGAAATTGATAAAATGGCTGCGAGCACATGGCCGCTACATGGGGCCAAAAAGGCACTTGGGAGAAGAAGGGCTATAGCCTGCATGACATGTGCAGAGATGAAGCCAAACATAGACCCGCGGGATTCTTATGACTTCATCGCACTATATAAGACCGAGCGCGCCGCATGGGAGCTCACCCTCCTCTCACTGTAACTGATAGGGAAAAGTGCTGCTGCGGTGATAGCGCTTTCTGAAGAACTGATTTTTATACAGCGATTTCTTGTGGGTGTCTCAGCTTGTCTCGAGACTGGTTCTCTGAATGTTCTATTTCGATTTTTTCGGGGTAATGGATCTGAAAATCCCGTGTGCGTACCACTGCCGCTGCATATACATTCATATCCAAGTTTGATCAAAGCCAGTTCCCCTGATTTTATTCATTTTAAAGAAACAGCTTTTTTACAATACAAATACCACTTATTTTTGGCTGCTGAATTCTATGCGCAATTTAACATCCAGGGGTTTAATTAAGCGTTGATTTGCTGGTGTGGCTGACAAAAATATACCGTCTTTTTTCCAACAGCCAAATATATATATATTTTTTTGGCAGCCTAATTTCACAAGCAAATGCTAATTGACAAACTGAAATCCTCTTGTTTGTGGCGTAGAAAACACGCAATTGTAACACGCTACAAAGCTACTATTTGTGCTGCTCAATTCTTTGCGCAATTTACAATCCAGGGTGTTAATTAACCGTTGTGTTTGCTGGAGGGCTGACAAAAAATAAAACCGTCTTTTCAACGCCAATATAATATTTTTTTTGTTAGCCTATTCCACAACCAAGGCTAATTAACAACTGTAATCTCCTTGTTGTTGGCGTAGAAACACCGCAAATGTAACACGCTACAAAGCTAACTAGGTTTGTGCGGCTCAATTCTTTGCGCAATTTACCATCAGCGGGTTAATTAAACGTTGTTTTGCTTGTGAGCTGAGAAAAATAAAACGTCTGGTTTCAACGCCAAATATATATATATTTTTTTGGTAGCCTAATTCACAGCAAAGGCTACTTACAACTGAATCTCTTAGAAGTAGTGGCGTAAGAAAACAGCAATATAAACACTGCTACACAACGCAAACTAGATTTATGCGGCTATCAAAACTAAGGCTCCATTTCTACCACCAGTGTTTAAAATAAAGCGTTGTTTATGCAGGAGTGCTGACAAAAAAAACCGACTTTCCAACGCCCAACTTATATATATTTTTTTTGGTAGCCTAATTTCACAGGCAAAGGCTAAATTACAGACTGTATAATCACTTGTTGTGTTTGCGTAGAAAACAGCAATGGTAAGCACGCAACAAAGCTACTAGTTTGTGCGGCTACAATTCTTTGCGCAATTTTACATCCAGTGGGGTTAATTAAGCGTATGTTTTGCTGGTGTGCTGACAAAATAACCGTCATTTTCAAGAACGCAAATATATATATCTTTTTTTGGTCGCCTAATCCACAAGCAAAGGCTAATTACAAACTGTAACTCTTGATTGTGTGGCGTAGAAACACGCAAATTGTAACACGCTCACAAAGCTACTATTTGCTGCGGCTCAATTCTTTGGCGCAATTTACATCCAGGGGTTAATTAACGATAGTTTTGCTGCTGTGGCTGACAAAAATAAAACCGACTTTTTCAAACGCCAAATCTATATATTTGTTTTTGAGGTAGCCTAATAATCACAAGCAAAGTCTAATTACAAAACTGTATCACTTGTTGTGTGGCGTAGAAAACACCAATTGTAACACACGCTACTAGTTTGTGTGCTTGCTCAATTCCTTTGGGCGCAATTTACATCCAGGGTTAATTAAGCGTTGTTTTGCTGGTGTGCTGACAAAAAGTAAACCGTCTTTTCACTCCAAATTATAATTAATTTTTTTTGGTATGGGGCTAATTCACAGCAAAGTCTAATTACAACTGTAAACTCTTGTTGTGTGGCGTAGAAAAACACGCAATTGTAACAAACACGCTACTAGTTTGTGCGGCTCAATTCTTTGCGCAATTTACATCCAGGGGTTAATAAGCGTTGTTTTGCGCTGGTGCTGACCAAAAAATAAACCGTGCTTTTTCAACACCGAAATATATACATTTTTTCCTTGTAGCATATTCACAAGCGACAGGTTAATTAAGCCAGTTTTTGCTTTTATACTTTATAGTAAAACACACAGTGCTTGTAAACGACACATACAAGTAAATTTTTCCTGCCATTTTGGTGGAGCGCAATTTATATGCCACTGAAAGGTTTACCCAAGGGCATTGTTACTGGGTTCATTTGGAGTCAAAAACAGGGTGTAATTTATCAATACAGATAGCTTCAACAAACAGTGTCTGTACAATTTTAGAACAAACTGTATGTATCAACAGAGAGGTGGCAGGCTCTGCAACTGCGAAGTTGGCAGTGGCACAAACATTTCTGAAACGGGCCAGGTCGCAGCACAGCAAGGGGTACGTCGCAGGCAGGTCACTCGGGTGAGGCCACAACTGCCGCTGTCATCTAGCGGCCCGTGTTTTGTTCAGCAACCAAGGTTCCTTGATTTGGTTGACTAGGTCATCCTCTTCCTCCCAGATGACATCTGACAACCCCAGCCCAAGAGTCGGGTGGGAACCTCAGACACAACCCTTATTGGCATGGCCGGAGCGGGTCACGGCCCTCACCTGTCCTCAGCCCGCCTCTGATCCCAGCCAGTTTCCCTCAGCCAGGGATCTAACTAATGTGTCTGGGCTCAGCGCCCGACTTATATAGCGAGGATGAACAATTTGAGGAGGCATCAGTCAGCTACGTGGCAGCGAAGAAATGGGGCCAATATCCCCAAGCTTCTTGCAGTAGGCGGCAAAGTTAAGAATGTGGAGAGTGGCAGGAGGTCATGTGGTGAAGGTCAGCCTCGGCTTACCAATACCGGTGATGAGGACAGAAGTGACGAAGAAACACAAATAGATGATGATCGTAGCCGACCGCACTAGGGAGCCGGTGAAGCTAGGGCTTCATCATCACGTCAGGAGAAGAGTGGCGCAGCTTGCGCGTCATCAAGGCGCAGCAGCCAAGTGGGTTGTAGTGGCCGTGAGGGGGGTCAGCAGGGATACAGCAGTGTGATGGTCGGGAGCCAACGGCCGACAGGGTAGAAAACCCGCTTCGCTTGGTCCAAGACAGTAGCGGCACAGGGCTTCAGCGAGCAGCGGCGGCAATTAGTCACTCAGTGCCTGAGCGTTGCGGTAAAATCAGCTACTCGGCGGTGTGGCAGGTCTTTTGTAAGACACCGGAGGAGCCGAATATGGGTATATGTAGAATCTGTGGGGCAGACAAAGTGAAGCGTTGGCCAGGGAGCAAACGTTAGCACAACGGCCCTCGCGTCAACACATGCAGCGTCACCATCCGGTTGGCCTGGAGAAACGTGGCTCAGATGTGGTGGTCCATCCTGCCGCTGCAGCATGCAGCAGCGGCCATGGCACGCCATGCCATTTTCAGCCAGTTCAAGGCTCCACCACCCTCTGCAAGGCAGCTGTTTCTCTTTGACATCCTACTCCCCGGTCCAGATGCACCGCTCCTCGCTACTCATGGCGCCAAGCAGATACCGTTTCAGAGAGCATTGTAAAGAGACACAGTAAATGCGTCCAACTCATCCAAAGGTGCAGCAGCTGACCGTGCTCCTTGTCCACAGTTGTTGGCTACTGCAGTCCCTCCCTTTCACCACAAATGGTGGACTCTGCACCAATCAGAGAACTAATGGATTGGCGAGCCAGATATGGAGAGATTCCAAGCCGTAATTTTCTTTCCTAAAAGGCAGTACCAGCATCTCATAAATATGTAGACAGAAAGTGGGACAGTCCTTGAGCTTATCGTTTGTTTCCAAGGTACACGGCAGGCTCGGAACGTCTGGAGCTGTAACTACGGTCAGGCCAGTACATGGTCCTTTACGTGCCCAATGGGTGAATGTGCTTTCCTGCCCAGGCACACCAACAACTTGGACAGGAGACGCCGGCTCTCCTCCACGTTGTCAAACTGCTGCTCCTGCGCACAATGTTCCGCCTCCTCCTCCTCCACCACCACCACCATCTCAGCCTCCACAAGTACTGCTCCATCTACCACAATGTGTAGGCCCCCCCCCCCCACAGCGGTGTCCCGCAGTTTCTACACCTAGCTTGCCCCTCGTCGAACGAAGTCACACAGGGGAGGAACTGCTCCGCGTCAGATGCAGCAAGAAATCGATGTAGTGGCTTCTCCGCCGCCAACCTGCAAATCGAAACATGGGGAACGGACAAGGGAGGAAATTGGTGTCCGCGCTGCATCCGAGGAGGGATGGTCCATGCGCCCTGCATGGCGCAGTGTTTCAATCTGGTTGTAAAAAGTTATCCTGAAAGTCTCCACCAAAAAAGAAAAAGAGATCTTCAGAACATTCTGAAAATGGCCAGGGATACTTGTGCATGCACGTGATCCCGTCGGACAAAGCCAGCAACACCCACCTCGAGTTGCAGTGGCAGAACGGCCTCCCCCAACACTGCTCTGATATGCGATGGTTTTCTCACCCGCTTGGAATTTCCAGCCTGCAACATGTTGTGACCGACAGTATGAACAGAGAAGGCCATATAACGATTTTTGATGATCCATGCAGACAGAAGTACTCCCCTGTGGTAACCTTTGATGTCAGCCATGGCAGCTCATGCGTGACACCTGCCGTTGTTGAGGCCATTCGAGAGGCCTACGTATATTGTCATTCGCCAGGACTACGGGATGAATAACGTCATTCCACTGCTTCAGTCCTGGAACAGATCGCTGAAAAATCTGTCTGGGCAGGACTGTGATGTGGCACTACTCCTCGTGGCCACATTAGTCCCGGTGGGGACTGAAATGGAGGAGAGGAGGAGGAGGAGGACATTGGATCAGAAGCATTTCTGGTGAATATGAGTGGATTTTCTACCCAGGTGACAAGAGAGGAGGAGCAGTGTAGCAGCTGGAGGAGGAGGATGGAGATGAGGAAGACGAGGCCAGATGACCCCAAGCACCGGCAGTATACAGTGGAAATGGAAGCAGGGAGCCCCTCGGAGTCACTTGTGCAGATGTCCCGCAGCATCTTAATTGCCTGGCTATGACAGCCGAAAGTCAGCATCCTGCAGAGGGATGACTTCTGCTCATCCACCCTATTTTGGACCCTCGCTACCCGGTCCAAAAAATGGAGCCTTTTTATCCCCAGCTATTGAGAGGGAAGAACAAGACTCAAATATACTATAGGGAAATCCTCCGAATCAGTTGGACGCTGCCTATTTGCGCATCGTCCCTCCTCATGACAGGTCTGACCGGGGGTTTCCTCATCGCTCACGTAACTACTGGCCGCGGCTTGCTTGGGGGAAGGTGGTGGGTTAGTAGCAGTACCAGCTCCATCATAAGTAACCTATTTCTGGAGTCACTAAAGAGCAGCTTCTTCACCCCGCCTAAGTTGAGGAGGGCAGTCCACCAGCAGCACAGCAGCAGCAGGACCTGGAGCATTCCTGACCAAACAGGCTTGGCCTACTTGGACAGCAACCTGCCACCCCAGTTAGAAGATCCGCTGGACTACGGCAGCCAAACTGGAATATGTGGCCGCAACTTGCCGCGAGTTGTGCAGTGGAGAAGCTGTCCTGCCCGGCCAGTAGTGTGTCATCAGAGCGGGTGTTCAGTGCGGCGGGGGCCATCGTACCCAAGGAGAACCCGCTTGTCCACGGGAAAATGTGTTGAACGAACTGACCTTTGTCAAGAGAACGGGCGTGGATCGGCCATAGATTTTCCACACACCAATGCCTTAGGCGTCAGTCCCTGTGTGGTTCAAACTACTGCCTCATCCACTATTCTGATGCCGCCACCCGCCAGATTGCAACACATCAGCGATAGTTTTCTCCATCTGCCTACCACCGTCTTTACCAGGGACTGGTAATGCCCACCCACCTCAACACTCTGTCATTGTGCCACTCTATGTGCTTCATGCTGCTGCCGCTTTGCTGTTGCCGGACATCCACACTGTGTCATTGTGCACACTGCGGCCTGGTACTGGTTTGCCACCTGCAGAATGTCATTGTCCACTCTCATGACCTCATGCTGCTGCTGTGACTTTTCTGTCGAGCCTCACATTGTGTCATGTTGCCACTTTCTGACCTCATGCTGCAGCACGTGTGGCTGCTGCCGGTGCCCTCCACACTGAGGCCTACTCCTGTTTTTTTTTGTCCACCTCCAGAATTTGTCATTTGTGGCCACTGTCCTGACCTCATGCAGCTGCCGTGGCTGCTGCCCGTGCCCCGTCCACACTGTGTCAATGTGCCACTGTCTGACCTTATTGCTTGCTGCTTTGCTCCTGCCGAGCCCTCCACACTGTGTCATTGTACACTCTTTGGCCTACTCCTTTTTTGCCACCTCCATAATGTCATAGTGACACTGTCCTGACCCTCATACTGCTGCTGCCCGTGACCTCCACACGGTATCAATTGTGCCACTCTGTGTCCTAATACTGTTTTTGTTGGGCCGCCTTCCATAATGTCATTGTGCCACTGGCCCTGACCTCATACTCTGCGCTGTGACCTCCACTGTGTGATTGTGCCACTCCTCGTTGGCCTCAATACTGTTTTGCCGCCTCCATAATGTCATTGTCCACTCGCATGACCTCATACTGCTGCCGCCGTGACCTCCACACTGTGTGATTTGGTGCACCACTCTGTGGCTTAATACTGTTTTTTTCTTTTCTCCGCGCCTCCATAAAGTCATTGTGCCACCTGCCTGACCTCATACTGCTGCCCGCCGGTGACCTCCACACTGGTGTGATTGTGCCACTCTGTGGCTATACTGTTATGGTGTTTTGCCACCTCCAGAATGCCATTGTGCCACTGTCTGACCTCATACAGCTGCGCCGCCGTTACCTTTCACACTGTGTGATTGTGCCACTCTGTGGCCTAATTACTGTTTTGGCCGCCTCCAGAATGTCATTGTGCCACTGCCTGTACCTCATGCTGCTGCTCCGCCATGACCTCCACACTGTGTGATTGTGCCACACTGTGGCCTATACTGTTTTGCCGCCTCCAGAATGTCATTGTGCCACGCCTGACCTCCATGCTGCTGTGGCTGCCGCTCACTCCACACTCTTATCACTAATGTTGCCAACCATGAGCTCTCAGCTTGTCTTTATTTTCTCAGCTTTCGCAGCATGACTTTATCATGCTACATTCCCGCTTGAGTTTTTTGGTCAGTTTTTAGCCCTCCTTAAGTGCCCCATGGAATTTTATAGTGAAGCGATTCTAAGAGCGGGGGCGGCAGTCATGGGCTGTCATAACAAAAACAACGACATTGTGTATGAAGACCCAACCAAGCCCCACTGCATATTTAAAGCATGGCACAAACATCACACACCCTGCAGGCTCTGGGCCGCCTGGAAATAGATCTTTTTTAACGTGATTCTGCCGAAGTAAATTCGGGACAGAAACGAATTTTTGGTCGGAAAAATTCGCGAAGTGGGACCGACAACCCGAATTTTTGAGAAATTCGTCCATCTCTAGCAAGGACCGTGCCAAGTAATAATTTCAGAAATTCATACTGTTTCCACGAGCCACACCAAGAGGCAGCGGGAGATTAGAGAAGTGAATAAGTGCCGTCAAAAATTGGGTGAAGGAAAGAGGGATTTTGGGTTTTTGGAGAACTGGCTGACTTCTGTATTGTCTACAGACACAATCCTAGGATGGCGCACCTAAATGTGAGGGAGCAGCAGTATTAGGGGACAAAATGGCCAGGAAGTTGGAGAATATTTAAACTATGACTGTGGGGGGAGGGTAACTACACATATAAGCATTTGAAAGATAGGGTGAAGATAGAGAGGTCTGGTAATTAGGAAAAAACAGCTGAGCGGAGGGAGGGAGGGGGGTGGTACAATAGATAAAAAGAATCAGGGAGAAAGGAATAAAAACTGAAAAATCTATAAATTGATGCTGACAATGCCAGGAGACTGACCACAAAATAAATGATCGAGAATTATCTAATAGCTGAAGAAAAAATATGACATAGTGGGTATAACTGGACTGGCTGGACCAGAGCTACGACTGGCGGTTAACTTGCAGGGTTACAGTCTATTAAAGAAAGGATCGAAAGCCGGATAATGGGGAGGTGTCCCTGTCTCTATGGTAAAATCCTGTCATAAGCCAACATGCGGGAAGATATAGGTACAGGTAATGAACATTTGAATCATTATGGGTAAATATACATTGGAAACAATAACAATATAAAACTAAATAGGGTCTGCTATAGGCCCCCTAATATAACTGAACTCATGGAAGATGTAACTTCCTCAGGCAAAGTAGATGAGGCGGCTAAATCAGAAATGTAGGTATAATTATGGGCGACTTTAACTAACCATATCCAGACATCAAATTGGGAATCTGAAGCATGTAGCTCTTATAAAGGAAACATGTTTTTTTGAGGTCATAACTAATGATAATTACCTTTGCCAAATGTGTGCACGTAACCGACTATAGTGAAAGGCCCTCTAGACCTAATATTAACTAATAAACCTGACAGAGTAACAAGGTTCATGGTGTGAAGGCACCTAGGGAATATGAACCATAATACAATAAATTTACGTTTATCCTTCAATATAGTTTTTTGTCAAGGAGCCACAAAAACACTGAAAATTTAGGAAGCTAATTTTTTAATCTGCTTTAGGGAGGCCTAAACCGTATTACTGGACAATGGTTGTTTAATATGGCAGAACTAATAATAAATGGGATATTTTTTTAAAAACCTCCTAGGCTACCACTGTGTAAGGTACAATACTGTACTGGTAAAAAAAAATTAGAAACAGGAAAAACCCAATGGTGATCAACAGGGATGTAAAGAGTGCAATAAAAAACAAAAGAAAGCGTTTCACCTACTAAAACAGAGGGCAGGTGAAGAGGCACTAAGAAGCTATAGGGAAAAAAATAAAGTGTGTAAATAAAGAAAAGTGAAGCAAAGCTGGTGACGTGAAAGAGCTATATTGCTATAGAAAAGTAAAACTAACCCCAAATATTTTTTAACTATATAAATAACTAAAAAAGATTAAAACAGAAATGTTTGGCCCTTTGAAAAATAAACCTGAGGGAGAGACAGTATGAATGTCGATGAAATAAAGCAAACGTATTAAACACTTTTTTCTCCACTGTAATTTACCGAGGAGGATGACCTTCCTGTTGAACAGAGAGGATGTGGTAAACTCCAACTTAAAGTTTCTGTCTAACCAGGAAGAATTGCAGCTCCGTCTTAGGAAATTAAAATAGAAAAATCCTCCCAGGTCCAGATGGCAAACAACCCACGTGTCCTAAGAGAGTTTAAGTGATTGTCATAGATAGTCCCTAATTCTTAATATACATGGACTGTCAAATAACGGGATATGTCCCAAACGATTGGCGCATAGCAAAATGTGGTGCAAATATCAAAAAAGGGGTCAAAAAGTGATCCAGGGAAACAATAGGCCGGTAAGCTTAACTCTGTTGTAGGTAAAATTTTATGAAGGTTTTTCTCAGAATAGCTACCTGGAGTATCTCCACTGAAAAAAAAATGTATAACGCCGTTTCCAGCATGGTTCATGAAGGATCGGTCCTGTCATAGCTAATCTCAGTCAGCTTCTATAGGAAGTCAGTGCTATACAGGATCGGGGTGAGAGGCACTGTATTTCATATATCTAAGATTTTTCATAAAGCATTTGATACGTAGCCACATAAAAGGTTGGTAGAATAAAAATGAGAAATTCTTGGACTGGTGAAAATGTGTGCAAGTGGTAAGTAACTGGCTCACACAGATAGAAAACAAAGGTAGTAAATAACGGTGCATACTCAGACTGGATCGCTGTTTACTAAGTGTGGGTACCACAAAGGGTCAGTATTGGGCCCTATCCTCTTTAACATTTACATTAATGATCTTACACACAGGGAATACACGAGTAGAATATCGATCTTATGTTGGCAGACGTACCTAAGCTTCTGTAAAGTAATCAACACAATAGATCCCTTTGTAATATGTATATTACAAAGGATCAGATAAGTTGGAAGGCTGGGCAGGAAATGGCAGATGAGTTTAACCACTGATAAATGCACAGGTTTATGCACATGGGGAGAAGAGAAATCCATTACACATGATTACATAGATAAATGGAAAAACACTGGGTAAAAGTGACATGGAGAAGGACTTGGGATCCTGTGGACAGTAAAATTTCTTAATTGACAGCCATTGTCAGGCAGCAGCAGCCAAAGCAAATAGGATCATGGTGCATTAAAAGGTGCATAGATGCACATGATGAGAACATTATTCTCCCGATATACAAGTCACTGTAAGACCACACATGGAATATTAGATGTAAAGTTTTGTGGCACATGCCTCGAGAAAAAGACATTGTAGATCTTGATCAGGTACAAAGGAGGCAACAAAAATAAAAAAAGGACTGTGTGGACTACAGTACACAGAAAGATTGGCAAGATTAGGTTGATTTTAGTTTAGAGAAAAGGACGGCTTTCGGGTACATAATAAATATTTTTAAATACATTAAAGGTCAATATAGAGATCTCTCCCAAGATTTATTTATCCACATGGCTGTATCTAGCACAAGTGGCATCCTTTACGTCTTGAGGAAGAAAGTTTATCTACATAAACATAGAAAGGGATTCTGTTAAACTGTAGAGCAGTGAGGACTATTGAATTCTCTGCCAGATGGTACTGTTCATGGGAATTTCAATAACACGAGTTTCAAAAAGGGTTTTTGATGCATTTCTGAGCGTATTACAATAACAAGTATAGTAGACTAGGATTCAGGAGAGGTCCATTGATCCAGGATTTTTCTGATTGCCAGTATTGTAGTCATGAAGGAATTTTTTTCCCCTAAAATGATGACAATTGGCTTCTACTACATTGGGGGTTTTGCCTTCCTCTAGATCAACACCTTAGCACAACAGGCTGAACTAGATGGACGACTTGTCTTTTTTTAGCCTTACAAACTATGAAACTATAGCTACAAGGCAACGGTGTCCATTGTGCACATTGTATGACCAAAGATCGCAGTATCACCTACTTTCATCACAGCTAATGGAAGTGAAATGGAGTATGTTGTGACACACAAGTTGTCTTGACCATAACTAGACAGTCCCCAGAAACCCAGCAGGATGTAATTCCCTTTCCTTTTCTGCAGGTTCTTTATAAATATACAGAAACCTCCTTATTTACCAGAATGGCCGAGGAGAGAAGAAGAGGTATGCAGCTGCAGATTTTATCCTTTTGTGTGTCTGTGAGACTGCATTTTGAGAGAGGAGAGGGAGCATTATAAGGGATTGTTGGGTGCACACAGGACTATGCAGTCAGTAAGCCAAAGCTCCGACTCCAACTCTGACTCCGACTCCTCAATTTCCCTGACACCGACTCCTGACTCCGACTCCCAACTCTCTCATACATGGCACATGTTTAAGTGATAACTTTACTGTAGTAAAATGGTAACATCAGGCTCTTTACCACCTTATGGTACAATAATCACGCTATTTATGTAGAACATACAGTGACAAGCAAAAGGTTAACAATGTTTTTAACTTTTGACTTTCAGACTCCATATCTTACCATCCACTATAGCTTTGAAAATTAGGCTACCATCATTTTATAGACAATCATTTTACCTATCTTATACATACATAATTTAGTATTTAGCATCTACTTAGTTCTGCAGATGTAACTGCATTGTTACTGTTTTGCTCCGAAAAATCAAAATTTGGCCTTTCAGCACTGACTGAATCCTTCTGGGCTCTGGATCAGATTCAAGCGATGTCTTTACACCTTTGTGCTTGCATGCCGCCTAGTTATTTAAATATTTCAAATAAATTGGTGATTTTTTATTGGCCTACTTTCGACTGCTGACCATAAACTTTCAACAGTTTATTGCATGTTACTCCATGTCCTGGAGGGTCCTTGCATTTCGGTGGTGGACGGTGAGCTGACCTTTTTCTATTTTTCTATGTCTTGACCAAAATCTGATCCCAGGTCTCTTCTACACATTCCCAATGTTGGTGCAGACTGGACTTGGGTATGAATAAAGCTTTTTCTTCAACTCTACCCACAAGTGTTGAATTGGGTTTTGAGGTCTGGGACTGTGAGGCCAATACAGCAACTATACCCTCATTGTCATATGAAACATTCTTCTCCAACCTTGACTTCTGCTTCAGGTCGTTTTCCTCGCGCCTGAGCGACTAGGTCGTCCTTTTCATCCCCATATACTCGTGTGGTTTGAAGTAACCTCAATCTGTAAGGACATTCACATATAGCTCAGCATCTGAGGTCACCATCGGGACCTGGATCTCCCAAGGTAATCCAACATTTCATTGGCTGTGAAACCTCCCCATACCATGTGTTCCCACTCCTCCTGTCGGCTTCCGTCTTGCGATGTGTATCAAAGATGGCATTCAATTCTTTGATAGGGGTCCATACTAAAGTGTACCCGACAGACAGGAGGGAACCCACAGCGAGGTGACTCTCATGTGAAACGCCGCTGCGAGTTCCTCATAGCGCAGCTGTAATCACACTGCTAATTTGTTAATGCGTGTCTCTGGGGTCTGTCCTGTCGGTCCCCGAGACGCATCTACAAAGCGGATGTTAATACGGAGTCAAAACTCCATGTGAACAACCCCTTAGTATCTAGCTGAGAATATTGTTGTTGTTCAATATTATTATTATTCGTAAATATTAATATTGCTAATAATAACAACTAATATTTCTTACATAAGTGGTTTTAATTTGGAATAGCATGGCTAAAACTGGCCAATAGAGTATCCAAGGGTTGGACACGACTGAATGGATAGAACAAGGGTGTCAAACTCATTGCCACTGAGAGCAGTGTAATGACAGCTCCTTCCTCTACTCCTCTGTACACTGTCTCGTCATTACTTGCGGGCCAAATATAATTACACTGTGGGACAGATTTGGCCTGTAAGTAATGACCAATCAGTGTACAGAGGAGAAGAGGAAGAACCAGGAGCTGTCATTACACTGCTCTCAGTCATCTCCTAACCCCCGCATATAGCAGAAACGGCACCAGGTAGTAGGAGAAACAACAGAACTTACATGGGGAAACACAAAGTTGGCCGTCGACTTTGTCCACATTTTCAATTTTGGCCCACTGTGTATTTGAGTTTTATCACCCCTGGGATAGAGGAAGAAGAAAACAAAACAAGGACACCATTGTAAGGCTAACGCCGAAACGCGTCGTGTGTTGTTTCTACCTGGTTGATGACTATGTAAGAAATTTGCTTATTTTTTCTTCCCGGATTTTTAACATGTGCTAATAAAGTACTTGTAATTTTTATACTATTTTTTTTCTAACGATTGCAAGTTCTCCCCTATAGGTATGCCTGGACCTTTAATTTTTTTTTTATCCTCATCAGTTTTATGAGCTGCCCTTCACCTATCCATGCCAACCTTGGGAAGTGGAGGACTAAACAAATCATGGGTAAGCTGGTTGCGTGGATGTTTCCTTGCGAATTATTTTCTGACAAGGACACCATTGTGAGGTTCAAAATGTGTTCCTAGTGTAGGACAATAAGGCCTGGTGCTTGTTTCTCCTTTCACAAGTTTTCCATTTACCTGGGGACAATTCCTGACCACCCAGTTTGCAAAGAATGCATACAGTTCCTGGAGTACTACATAGGTTCTCACCACCTTCTAGTAGGTCAAAAGCAAATTTGGAGGATGTTTGTTACATTCAGGACAGAGGCGCTGTATGGCTACTCAGTCTCATCACCTTTCCATAATGCCTTGTGATGGTGCCATATGCTTTATTAGAGTGCGAAAAGGGTCAAAACAAATTCTCTATACGCCGTTTCGTATTCGTGCTCCCCTTAAGTGAGAGATGTTTCCCATCCTGAGCTGCCTGATGCCTCTCACACAGCCAGCTAATATTGCTCTGCCCTGCACTGATGAGGGACAAAAATCCCGAAACAGCGTTGTCAGTCAGATGAGAGACCACTGGTTGCTTAAAATTCCCTTTTTGCTTTCTCAGACCTAGTTAAGTAAAAGCAAATTGAGGATTTGTTTACTTCAACAGAGGGCGCTGTTGGGCTTTCTCAGACCCATTATTTCCCCATAATAGTCCTTGCTCACCTACTAGCAATGCAGATGTGACCAACAGGTCTTGGTCCATTCTTCCCAATGGCCCTTATCTATGATTCATTCCTTCTTCCACAATCATTACATTTTTAAACCCTTACCGACACTTGATGTACAGGTATATCACAGTGAGGGAGTATGAAGCTTCCTCACTCACCGGGATCTGCCACTAGCAGCCAGAATCAGAGATAACTCCTGCCATTTTAACCCTGTAGATGCTGCAGCAAATGCACCGTCTAAAGCATTAAGGATTGGCACCATTCCAGTCCCTGTTTGCCCTACCACCACCATGACAAGATAGTGGAGTGCCAAGCGATTGTCATGGGAGCTGAGGACCTAATGAAGGCCCCACTTTTTCTATTTTACAAGTAAAATAATAATAATAATAATAATAATAAGGGTATGTTCACACGGCTTAAATTGGGGTGCATTTCGCCGTGTATTTCGCGGTGTACTGCGCTCTAATATGAGCGAAATGCACCCCAGTCATTACGGTAATCCACAGTTCTCATAGAGAACAATGGATTACGACTCCTCTCCCCGGGGCGTACAATACGACGCGCGGGGAGATAAGTGACATGTTATTTATTCACGGCTCTTACGAGTAATGACAGTCTATGGGGCCGGCTGGCTAACGCCCCACCTCTCCCCCGCATCGCAGGAGTATGCGTTACCAAACACCCGGCGTAATTGCGGGGCGTACTGTACGTCTTATGCCCTGATATTAGCCGTGTGAACTTAGCCTTGTAATAATAATAATAAAAATTACATATGATAGATATAGCTGCTTCTGTCAAAGTCTGTTCAATTAAAATGAAAAAATTTTTTATTCCATTTTGAGAACACCATAAAAAAAAAATTCCCAACAATAAAATAGAAGGTTTTCTTGGTCATTTCACCTCCCCAAAAAAATTTTACGCAAAAAGTGATAAGTAACTGACAAGTAACCGAAAATGGTAGCAAAAAAAAAAAAACTTTAACCCGTAAAAGTACTAAAACATAATGAATTCTCTACAAATATCCATTTTTTTGGGCTACCAAGAACAAGCCTTCTAATGTTTATGGGAATTAAAAAATACAAAAGTTATGAGTCTTGGAAGACAGGGAGGGAAAAAACAAGCACGATGTTAAGAAACATTGCTGTCGTGAGAAGGGGTTAAGGGAGCCATTATATTATAAAACACGTCTGACACTTGTATAAGGTAGTAAATGACATCACTGGTAGATTTTATGCAGTGGAATATTAAGGAGGCATTATATTGTAGTGTAACTTTCAGCACAGTCACTGGGAACTAGCGGATAACATATTACCTCATGAATGGATTATTCCTGCAATATAACATTAGGCCTGCGCTACAGCAAAAGACATTTTCTGAATACAATGCATTATCAGAAAAATTGCAAGCTCCTGCAGAAGCACAGGCCAGAAAGGCTGATGTATTGTGAGGGACCTGGGGAGCAGTGGAAGTTATTTTGCAAGCTACTGTGAAATGTGAAGATAATAATGAGGTAGAGCTCAGCACTCCTGACTTACATTATAGCATTATAATAATTTTACACTTATAATGTAAAACATTCAGAGGGCAAAGCGAGCTAAACCAATTAGTGTAATAGTATTATGTGATGATTATAATAAATACTATACTCTTTAAGATAGAAGTCCAGCCTTGTTGCTATAAAATTACAGTAAAAAGTTGGGAAATTAATTTGGTTTTGCCCTTTAAGTGCTGTTCTCACCATGCTGTTTTACAGCAAGCTTCAGGCGCCCATTTCCTCTTAGGTTGTGGGTGGTTCTACAGCAGTGTCTGACATTTCAGCTCTGTTATTTCTAGTTGAACCTGTTAGGCTATGTCTACACTGCACAGGAAAAAGATCGTATCTTCGGCGCTTTTCGTTTTTTAAAAGCGACGAAGATACGATCTTTCCTGCGGCCCCATAGACGGCAATAGGAAAGACGAGCTGCTGTCTACACCGGACCTCTGTCCCCTGATGAAGCCAGTTAGTTGGTGAAACATGTTGGGGAGGTCAGGCATGACATTTTAATTTGTGATTTCCTGCCTCTTTCTACTGTGTTACCCACTGCAGAGGGTCTCACAAGGAAACCTTATATGTTTCATGTCCATCAGATTAGGGATGACTGCCCAAGTGGGATGCTTTGGATTACTTTTTGGAGTTAGCAAATCACTGTATATATTGGGTTTCCATGCTAATTAGTGGTGCTCCACCAGACTTGATAATAGAAAAGGAGTTATTCCTTCACAAGTGGAAAGGGACAAATTGAGAGGTTAGAAATCATGTTTTTAAATAGTGTGTATCAAGGTTAAGTGTTATACATAATAAAAGTTAAGTTTTAGTGCTTTAAAGATTGAGAACTGATAGAGTAAATATAGGCTGCAGTCTACACAGCTCGTCTTTTCTCTGCTCGTCTTTCGGCACCGGTGTATTATACAACATGTTATATAATACACAGGCGCTTCTCGTTTTCTTGCTGTCTTCCCATACAATACTATTGCATGAATGACGTCAGGAAGACGAGAAACAACAGCAGTTTTTGCAAAGCGTGACAAAAGCCGCAGTCCTGCATCGGAGAAAAAGTGGCCGCTTTCAGGCCGTTTGTTGTCCGATGCAGTGTAGACATAGCCTTAGAGCAATGGAGGAGATTTTAACAACAGGACAGAGGAATATAGAGCTCTAAAGGATTAAAGCTTGTCAGTAACAAAGACAAACAAGCTCCTGTGCTGCTGACAAGATACAGCAGCGAGTTAGATCAACATTCCGGCCAGGGCTGCTGCCAGACTGCTCTAACTCTGAAAGGAAATAAAAAATCAGTAAAGCAATATATTTGTAATAGTCTTTATTTTCGTTTGCTTGTAGTTTTAAAGCTAATAAGTGTAGTGGAGATATAGCATTAAAGGGAACCTGTCAGATGGTTTATGCTACCCTATCTGAGAGCAGAATGTGAAAGAAAGGGAGAAGCTGAGTTCTGTGATATATATGGTTATATGTTGGAGGATAGAAGCTGAGCTCTGTTATATATAGGGTTATATGATAGAGAAGAGGAGCTGAGCTCTGTGATATATAGTTATATGATAGAGGAGAGAAGCTGAGCTCTGTGATATATAGGGTTATATGATGAGAGGAGGGGAAGCTGAGCTCTGTGATATAAGTTATATGATAGAGGAGAGAAGCTGAGCTCCGTGTTATATAGGGTTATTTTATAGAGGGAGAGGAGCTGAGCTCTGTGTTATATAGGGTTATATGATAGAGGGAGAGAAGCTGAGCTCTGTGATATATAGGGTTATATGATAGAGGAGAGAAGCTGAGCTCTGTGATATATAAAGTTATATGATAGAGGAGAGAAGCTGAGCTCTGTGATACATAGGGTTATATGATAGAGGGAGAGGAGCTGAGCTCTGTGATATATAGGGTTATATGATACAGGGGGAGGAGCTTATCTCTGTGATATATGGGATTATATGATAGAGGGAGAGAAGCTGAGCTCTGTGATATATAGGGTTATTTGATAGAGGAGAGAAGCTGAGCTCTGTGATATATAGGGTTATATGATAGAGGAGAGAAGCTGAGCTCTGTGATATATAGGGTTATATGATAGAGGGAGTGGAGCTGAGCTCTGTGGTATTTAGGGTTATATGATAGAGGAGAGAAGCTGAGCTTTGTGATATATAGGGTTATAGGATAGAGGAGAGAAGCTGAGCTCTGTGATATATAGGGTTATATGATAGAAGGATAGAAGCTTAGCTCTATGATATATATGGTTATATGATAGAGTGAGAGAATCTGAGCTGTGTGATATATAGGATTATATGATAGAGGAGAGGAGCTGAGCTCTGTGATATATAGAGTTATATGATAGAGGAGAGGAGCTGAGCTCTGTGATATATAGGATTATATGATAGAAGAGAGGAGCTGAGCTCTGTGATATATAGGTTATATGATAGAGGAGAGAAGCTGAGTTCTGTGATATATAGGGTTATATGATAGAGGGAGAGAAGCTGAGCTCTGTGATATATCGGTTATATGATAGAGGAGAGAAGCTGAGCTCAGTGATATATAGGTTATATGTAGAGATGGGCGAATTGATTCTAACGAAGTGGAATTCGTTTAGAATTTCAGGAAAAATTCGGTTCTGAACGAAGTCGAAGTTTGGGGTGATTCGCGTGAACGAAGTGTGCTTTTGATTGATAAAATGGCTGCGTGCACATGGCGTTACATGGGGCAAAGCACTCTGGGAGGAAGAAGGGCATAGCCTGCATGACATGTGCAGAGATGAAGCCAATCAGAGACCGGCGGGATTCTTGACGTCCACCCGCACTATATAAGTCCGGGGCGCGACGCTGGGAGCTCATACCGCTCTCACTGTACTGATCAGGGAAGGTGCTGCCAAAGGGTGCTTATGATAGCTGATACTAAAGAACTCATTTTTATACAGCGATTTTTGGAGGGTGTCACAGCTTGTCTCAGAGACTGTTTCTCTTAACGTTCTAATTCTGATTTTGTGGGGTATTGGATCTGAAGTCCAGTGTGCGTCCAGTGCAGCTGCACATACATTTTAATGCTATCTGCTCACAGCACATTGAATATCCAAGGGGGTTCTAAGCCTGTTCCTGTTGTATTCATTTTTAAAGAACCAGCATTATTACAATACAAATACCACTTCATTTTTGGCTTCTCAATTCTTTGGCGCAATTTACATCCAGGGGTTAATTAAGCGTTGTTCTGCTGCTGTGGTGACTAAAAGAAACCGTCTTTTTCACCGGCAAAAAATACATTTTTCCTGTAGCATAATTTATAACCGAAGGTTAATTACAAGTTTTTCTCTTGTTGTGTAGCGTAAAATACACGCTATTGTAACACGCTACAAAGCTGGTAGTTTTTGGTTGCTCAATTCTTTTGCGCAATTTACATCCAAGGGTTAACTAAGTATTTTTCTGCAGTTGTACTTAGTAAAAGAAACGTTCTTTTTCACCGCCAAAAAAGCAATTTTGCCTGTACATAATTATACCAAAGGGTTTAAATTAACCCTTTTTGTGTTTTTACATTCAGTAAAATACCTTTTTTTTTTCAACAACACAAACAAGCAATTTTTTCCGCCATTTGGGGGAGCGCCAATTTTATTCCAAGGGTTACCCAAGCTTGTTACTGGGGTTCTTTTTGGAGTCAAATACGGGTGTGATTTATCATATACAGATATCTTTCAAAAACTGTCGTACATTTTAAACAAACGTATTCAGACAGAGAGGTGGCAGGCTTTCACCTGCGAGGGGCAGGCAAAAACATTCGGAACAGGCCCGGGTCGCAGCACACAAGGGGGACTCGCAGCAGGGGTCATCCCTGAGGGCCCCAACTCCGCGCACTAGCGCCGTGTTTGTTCACAACCCCAAAGGGTTTTGATTGGTTGACTAGGCCCACTTCCCCCCCAACCACTGACAACCCCCGCTAAGACGTGGAACCCCAGACACAACCCTTATTTGGGATGGCCCGGGAGCGGGCCGCGGCCCTCACCGTCCCCACCCCCCTGCCCCTCCGTTCCCCAGCCAAGACTACTATGTGGTCTGGGCTCAGCGCCCCTAAATAGCAGGGTGAACAATTTGAGGAGGGCAGTCAGCAGCTACTTGGCAGCGAAAAAGGAGCCAATATCCCCGCTTCTTGCAGTAGGCGGGGAAAATGTAGATGTTGAAGGGGGATGGGAGGGCATGGTGTGAGGGGGGACATCTGCATACCAAGCCGGGGATAAACAGAGTGACGATAAACACAAATAGAATGAGAAGGGAAACCGACCACTTCGGAGCCGGGTGAGGCAAAGGGCTTTATCACGTCAGGGGAAGAACGTCAGCACGCCTCAGGCAGCGCGCAGCCAGCCCCAAATGGGGTTTTGTTCCGTAGCAGCAGGGTAGAACGTGTGAGTCGGGGGCCAAGCGCCACGGGGTAAAACCCCCCCTTCGCAGGCCAAGAAAGGGAGCGGCAAAAGGGTCTCCAACGAGGCGCGGCAGCATAGTCACCAGTGCGGAGCGTTGGCGGAAAAACCATACTGGGGCGGTGTGGCAGTTCTTTGCTAAGACACCGGAGGACCGAATATGGGTATATGTAGAATTTGTAGGCTGAAAGTGAAGCGTGGCCCAGGGAGCTAACGTCGGCACCCCTCGGCCCTGCGTAAACACATGCAGATTTCCCCATACGGTGGCCTGGGAGAAACGTGGCTCAGATGTGGTGGTCCATCCTCCCGCCGCAGAAACACCTGCAGCAGCGCCCAGTGCACGCATTGCCATTGCAGCCAGTCAATGCTCCACCACCTCTGCAGAAGGGAGCTGTTTCTCTTTGACATCATCTCCCGGCCCCAGATGCTCCTGCTCCTCGCTACTCATGGCGCCAGCAGTCGTTCAGCGAGGCGGATTGCAAAGAGACAACAGAAATGCGCCCCAACAATCCTAAGGTGCAGAGCTGACCGTCCCTCCTGTCCAAGTTTTGGTACTTAAGTCCCTCCCTTTCCAAATGGTGGACTCTGCACCATTCAGAGAACTAATGGCTTGTGCCGAGCCGAGATGGAGAGTTCCAAGCCTAATTTCTTTTCCAAAAAGGCAGTACCTGCACTTCATAAATATGGTAGAACAGAAGGTGGGCCATCCTTGAGCTTATGGGTTTGTTCCAAGGTCACGCCCCGGACTTGAGCTTAACTACTTCAGGCCAGTAAATTTTCTTTACGGCACACTGGTAATGGCTTCCTGCCCAGGCACACCAACAACTTGGACAGAGACGCCGCTTTCTCCTCCACGTTGTCAAACTGCGGCTCCTGCCCAATTCCACCCCTCCTCCTCCACCACCACCCCCACCTCAGCCTCCACAAGTACTGCTCCATAAAATCCCAAACATTGTAGGGCACGCGGTGTCACCAGTTCTACACCGGCTTCCCCGGGAAACGGAGTCACACAGGGAGGAACTGCCCGCGTCATGCAGCAAGAAACGATGTGTGGCTTCTCCGCCCCAACTGCAATCGGAAACCATGTACGACATGAGAAACAGTGTCTGCGCCACTGAAAAGGGATGGTCCATCCCGCCCTGCAGGGCGCACGTTTTTCAATCTGGTTTGAAAGGTTCCAAAGTTTTCCCCGATTTTCAGAAGATTCAAAAAGGGCCGGGAAACTGTGCATGCATTTCCCTCCATTCCTACAAACCAGGAACCCCCCTCGAATTGCAGCGGCAAAAGGGCCCTCCCCCCCCAACACACTCGATATGCATGTTTCCACCCGTTGAATTCCAGCCGCACATTTTTGGACTGCTGTATGAACCAAGAAAGCCATTAACGATTTTTTGATGATCCAGGCGGGCAAAGGGACTCCCCTTGTAACTTTGATGTCAACCATGGCAGCTCTGCGTGACACCTGCCTTTTTTGAGGCCCATTTAGGAGGGGGACTTATTTGTCATCCCCCCAGGGCTAAGAAAATAATAAATCTTTTCCCCGCTTCATGTCCTGAAAAATGCGAAAATCTGTCTGGGCAGGGGACGGAGACGGGCACTCCCTCTCGTGGCCCAGAGTCCGGTGGGGACGAAATGGGGGAGGGGGGACATTGGGCAAAAGCATTGTCCGGTGAAATGGTGGGTTTCACCCAGTGACAAGAGGGAGGAGCAGGGCAGCGGGGGAGGAGATGGAGATGAGGAAGCGAGCAATGACCCGCAAGCACCCCTGGCAGTATACATGGGGTTAGGCAGGGGAGCCCCCGAGTCACTTGTGCAGATGGCCCGCAGCATGCTGATTTGCCTGGGGTATGACCCGAATAGTCAGCATCCGGCAGAGGGATGACTTCTTGCTCCACCCTTATTGGACCCCCCGCTACCGTTTCCAAAAAGGGGGCCTTTTCCCGCTATTGAGAGGGGGGACAAAACTCAAATACTAAAGTGAAATCCTCCATAGCATTGGGCCCCGCCTATGTGGGACACTCCCCCCTGACGGGCTGACTGGGGGGTTCTTCAGCACTCACGACCCTGCCGCGGGTCCCCGGGGGAAGGTGGGGGGGGGGTAGGAGCAGTAACCAGCTCCTCAGCAGCAACCAAATCTGGAGTCCGATGAGCACTTCCTTTACCCGCCTAGGGGGAGGGCGTCACCACAGCAGCAGCAGGACCTGGACAGTCCCGAACCAACAGGTGGTGGCCTACTTGGACAGCACCTCCACCCCATTTTAGAAACCGCTGGACACGGGCAGCCCAAACGGGTGTGTGGCCGCAACTGCCGAGTTTGCAGTGGAGAAGCTGTCCTCCCCGGGCCAGTAGTGGGGCATCAGAGGGGGTGTTCGTGCGGCGGGGGCCATCGTTACCCCAAGGAGAACCCCTTCCAGGGGGAAAATGTGGAACGACTGACCTTTGCCAAGATGAATCGGCTGGATCGGCCAGGATTTCCACACACCAATGCCTTACGTCAGACTAATCACCCATGACCCTCACCCAAACGTGAGAAAGATCGGGTTCAAACTCCCTGCCTCACCACTATTCTGATGCGCCCCCCCTGATCCACAATCGCTGACTTTTTTTCTCCATCTCCACCAACCATTTTTTACCAGGGACTAGTATTGCCACCCACATCCACACTCGCATTGTCCCACTTTATGACCTCATGCTGCGCTGCTGTTGCTGGTGCCGGTGACATCCACACTGTGCATTGTGCCACTTCTGACCTCATGCTGTTGCTCCTGCCGCCGTCACCTCCACTTCTTCATTTTTCCACTCTGGGGCCCTACTCCATTTTTGCCACCTCCAAATGCTTTTTGCCACTGTCTGACCTCAGCTGCTGCCACCTCACCTCCACTCTCTGTCATTGTCCACTCGTGGCTTTTCACTGTTTTTTCCCCCTCCAGAATGTCATTGTCCACTGTTTTGACATCATGCTGCTGCTGCCGTGACCTTCACACTGGTCTTGTGCCACTCCCGTGGCCTACTCCTTTTTTTGCCCCCTCCAGAATGTCATTGTACACTTTTTTGACCTCATCTGCTGTGGCTGCCGCCGTCACCTCCACACCCTTCCCTGATGTTGCCACCTAGCTTCAGCTTTTTGGGGTTTTTTCCAGCTGTCGCTGCCATGACTTTTTCAGCTACATCCCCCTTCAGTTTTTTGGCAGTTTTGCCCTCTTAAGGCCCAGGGGAATTTATATGAACATTTTAAGAGCGCGGCATCATCTGCGTGTCATACTAAAACACAACATTGTATAAAAACCAAACCAACTCCCCGCATATTTTTAACATGGGACAAGTTCTACACACCCTGCAAGCTCTGTGCAGCCGGGAAAAAGCTGTTTTTTAACGTGATTCGTCCCGAAGTAACTCGGACCGAATTTATTTTTGTCGGGAAATTCGGCGAAGTGAACGAACTGAATTTTTGAGAAATTCGCCCATCTCTAATTGTGACCCTTTGAGCAGTGTGATTTCGCCTGTGGTGAGCAAAAAGGCATTACTTTTGTCTTTTTTTGGACACATGCCATCATTGTCTAAAGTGGGACAACTCCTTTAGTTTCTGAATATCATAGTTGTGTATATCTTCCAAACCAGTGCAACCGTTGATCCTTGTTGCCTCCAAGACAAAAAGGAACAGATAGGGAGGGGGAGGACAATGCAGGAGCCCCAATATAGTGTAGTAAGTTCAAATGGATTCATTAAAATCAATATCAAATTTATGGTGCTCACCTTGTATGGTTGTACTAGACCATGGTAAAACTCATTTTTTAGCGTATAATCCTTGAACCAGCCGCTGAAACCTCTAATAGACGCTCCTACTCTGCACCATTGAGATCGGAGGGATGAATACAGTGAAGACTTGTGGTTACTTAAATGTAAAACAAGCTGGAGGTTCTCAAGCGCTGGTATGAAGTATAGGAGCACTCTCCTTGCAGGTTATAAAAACCTTTTTATTGAAAACTACAATTAAAATTACAAATAAAAACACTAAGAACAAATAAAATGCTAGACTCGACGCGTTTCGCATGTATCCTTTGTGCTTCCTCAGGAGTAATGGAGTATACATCAAGTATCCCCTTTTATAGCACCTTGTCATTTTGATAAACAGGAAGTTAATAGTGTAAACAAAAAAGAAATCACCATGCTTTAAAAGTCTCATGTATGTACAACTGATTATACTGAGACTTTTAAAGCATGGTGATTTCTTTTCTTGGTTTACATTTAAAGAGGTTGTCTCACTACATTGATTCATCTCACCTCAGTGTTTACTGGCTTCCACTAGGCTGCAGTAGAAGCCAGGTCTGTAGCTATAGCAACCAATGCTGGCAGCCTATCGGGATAGACTGGATTGGTCTGTAGCTATGGCGACCTGAGGAGCTGATGCAGCCCATACAAGAGGGGATATCTCAGAATAGGTAGGACATTGTTAATGGACACATATTACAAAGTAACTTGTTTTTGCAAGATCTTTAATATAAAAAGCAATCCTTGTAGTAAGACAACCCCTTTAAGTAACCACAAGTCTTCACTGTATCATAGTTGTGTGTAACATTTTTAAGCGGTTCGTTCGTGTGGTCTTTTTTATCCTCTTTTACTCTCGCTGCAGTTTTCAGGACTTGTTTGCTGGAAGTCTAAGCCAAAAGGCTTCACATTCCCTGACAGATACAAATTAGACGTATTTTCTGGAGACTCAGGTTGAGAAGCCCTTCTACGGGTTTAATCATCGTTTAATTGATGTGGCAGGAGACGGGTTTTCTGAATCATAAAAATAATGTGTTTCTTTTACAAACAGGCGTAATGGGGGCTTATGTATTCCAGCAGCTCAGCAGGCGGCCATCTTCGCTTACGCGCAGATTGAGGGGTAACTGTTCTTTACCAGCTGTGAGAATAGCAGAGTCACTCGCCCTGACTCTCATTTCATGAAAGCTCATGATTGCCGAGCTTCAGCACAATTTTATATTCTAACATTAGAATATTAGAAGACGCTTTCAGCTGCTCTACCAAGTATCAGGCCATTCATACGGAGAATTGCTTTTACTTTGTCATTAGGAAAATGTTGAGATTGGAATTTTCTCATTGAAAAAAAACCACTTGAGCTACTTTACGCAAGTCTCTCTTAATGCAAGCTAAATGGTCTAATACCATCTAAACACTGTATATTTATTCACTTTTAAAGAGTAAGTGGTATTTATTGATCACATTGGGCTTTTAAGTTTGTGCTCCTTTGCCACATTTATCCCGTTCTGTTGTAGCAGTAATGCTAACCCATACAATTGTCCTCATTACTTATGTGTAGCCTTTTTAAGAAAAACTTCTCCTAAGGTTAAAGTGGTATTTTCACCATATTGATTGGCTATAAACATGTAGACAAAGGTAAATAAAGATCATTACCAAATACATTGCTGTTCTGATTTTACTTTGTTTCAGAGTTAGGAGTAGATCTTATCTCCCGCTTGTGTACACAAGCTTTCCTAGGTTACTGACTACTTCTCTCTGCTCTAGCACTGGCCAGGATGGTGATATCACTCCCAGCTGTGTCTTATCAGCAGCAATGGAGCTTGTTTATGTTTCTTACTGACAAATTTTAACCCTTTAGAACTCTATAGCCTTGTGCCCTGCTGTGTAGAACCCTTCATCAATGTCCAACTAACTGGCTCAGCTAGGAATAACAGAGCTGATATACAAATTACTACTGTAGAACCATCCACAGTCTGAACAGGAAATGGGAGCCTGAAGCTGGCAGTGAAGAGCAGGCACAGCATGGGGAGAACATCCCTTCAATGGGGAAGGTGGAAAGCAGGACTTTGTGTTTACAAATGACCTCTGAAAGAGCACTTTTTAACCCCTTAACGACCTTGGGCGTAGACACACATCCAGGTTGTTTGGGGGTTACGCACCTGGACGTCTGGATACGTCCTGGCAACCTCCGGCCACCGCAAAAAAAGTTGCGGAGACCGGGGGAAGATGGCTGCTGTTCCTGACAGCAGACCGTCTTCCCTCACTGCCCAGGCACACAGCGATGCCCCCCCGCATTGGCGATCGCTGCCATTGGCTGTTCAATCATTTTCAAACATAAACCAATCCCTGTGCCCACTGGCACAGCGATCGATGGCGATTGGTGCTATTTAGGACAGCACCCATCACCATCCGTGCCCCGTATATATTTTATGACCACATATAGGGCATTGCCTTACTCGGAAGAAATTGGGCAACAGGTTTTGGCGTGCTTTTTCACCTCCTCTTTTTGTGAAAATGAAAAATTTGAGAATAATTGTGCAATTTTTGTGAAAAATTGTAATTTTTCAATTTTAACAACCTGATTCTATATATTTCTGTTAAAAGTCTGTGGGATCAAAATGCCTACTATACCCCTAAATGAATTCATTGAGGGGTGTAGTTTCCAAAATGTGGTCACTTTTGGGTTTTCTTCTCTGTTCTGGAACTTTGGGGGCTCTACTAATGATACATGAGGGCCTCCAACCAATCCAGCTTATTTAGCACTCCCAAAGTCAAATAGCGCTCATTCCCTTCTGAGACTCACCACGTGCCCCGTATATATTTTATGACCTCATATGGGGTATTGCCTTACTCAGAAGAAATTGGGCAACAGGTTTTGGGGTGCTTTTTCCCCTCCTTTTTTTGTGAAAATGAAAAATTTGAGAATAATTGTGCAATTTTTGTGAAAAATTTTAATTTTTCATTTTCACAACCTGATTCCAAACGTTTTTGTGAAAAGCCTGTGGGGTCAAAATGCACACTATACCCCTAGATGAATTCATTGAGGGGAGTAGTTTCCAAAATGGGGTCACTTATGGGTTTTCTTCTCTGTTCTGGGACTTGGGGGGCTCTACTAATGCGACATGAGGGCCTCCAACCAATCCAGCTTATTTTGCCCTCCCAAAGCCAAATAGCATTTTTTCCTTCTGAGACCCACTATGTGTCCCAAATTTTCTCTATAACCGCATATGGGGTATTGTCACACTAGAAAGAAATTGGACAATAAGTTTTATGGTGTTTTTTCTCCTACATTCCTTGTGACTATAAAAAATTTGAGGCTAAAAACTGAATTTATTGGAAAAAGTGTAATTTTTCATTTTTATGGTTTAATTCTAAAATTTTCTGTGAAATAGCTGTGGGGTCAATAAACTCACTACACCCCTTGATGAATTCCTTGAGGGGTGTAGTTTCTATAATGGGTTCTAGTTTTCTAGTTTTTAGCCCCTTTAGGTGTCAGTAAACCCGATATGGTACCTATACAACGTCATAATGAAATGATAGCGCCAAAATCCAGTTGGTGCTCCTTCAATTCTGAGGCCTGTTGTTGAGTCAAATAACATTCTAGTGTATAATATATTTCTGAAAACAGCAGACTTAGGGAAACTTATGTTGAGTTGTGTTTTTCTATGAACATATACTAAATTCCATAAACTAATAGACTGAAATTGAAAATTGGCCCAAAAAAATTAAATTTAGTAATTTTACCACCACATTCCATTTATTCCTGTGAAACACCAAAAGGGTTAACAGACTTTAGAAGTGCTGTTTTAAATACTTTGAAGGGTGTAGGTTCTTACATGGGGTGATTTATGGGGGTGTTTAATATACAGGCCCGTCAATTTTAAATGTCACCTGAAGTGGTCCCTAAAATAATCTGTGTTTGTAATTTTCTTGAAAATTTGAAAATTTGCTATTAAAATTGTAAGCCTCCTAACGTCCTAAAAAATATTAAATAAATTTTAAAAAATGATGCCAACATACAGAAGACATAGGGTAGATGCTATTTATAAACTATTTTGTGTGGTATTACTTTCTGTGTTAGGAGACATTTTTGAAGTCTACAAATTGCTAATTTTTCCAAAATTTCACGATATTTTGAAATTTTTCACAAATAAATGAGTATTGCAGGAACCAAAATTTCTTACTAACTTAAGGCACAATATGTCACGAGAAAACAATCTCTGAATCACGTGGATAGGTAAAAGCATTAAAAAGTTATTCTCACATAAAGTGACACAGGTCAGTTTTAAAAAATAGGGCTGTGTCAGGAAGGTCAAAACTGGCTGGGTCCTTAAGGGGTTCAGCACCGTGTATACAGAATGCAATCGGGAAGGCAGGGATGGTGGTAAACCCTCTATAGAAAGTCCAGCTGTCCATGATAGCCAACTGTCCACACCAACTATTTCTGTGCAGCTACTGACTTTACATGGACATTCAGGAGTGTCTTTACAGAGTCACTCATTCACAAGCCGGTTTAGTAGTCTACAAGAATTTACCCAATTCCTGGCACAGCAATTTAAGGATGATAGGGTATTAATATTTTTCATTCCTGCCTTCCATGAGACATAACCTTTTTTTTCTTTTATTGCAACATAGTCAAATAAGTGTTTAATTGTGAATATTATTATAGTATTTTTTAATGGTACCATATAATGTATTGGGAAACACAAAAACATATTTGAGGATTTAAACTGGAATAAGAAAAAGTAACACAATTGCCACACTTTTTTCTTAGTTTAATGTATGTATTCTGAGCAGCACAAAGGACGTTAACCTAACTGGTGATGCCAAATTTTACTACTTTTAAAACTTAAAAACTTTTTCATAAATATTGCTTATCATTGCGATATTCTGAAACCAAAGACTTTTTTTATTATGGAATGAAGTGTAGTTTTTATTGGTACCATCTTTGGGTACACGCAACTTTCTGATCACTTTTTATTGCAATTTTCTGGGGAGGCAATGTGTCTGAAATAAATGTAAAAAAAATTTCTGCCGTTCACGATGAGGAATGATAAAGGTTACATTCTAGAATATCTGACTTTTACAGACATTTTTTATTATGTAAAACGTAAAACAGGGGTGCTTTAAATTTTTTTAATTTTTTCTACCTTTAAAACATTTTTTACCTACATTTTATGTTTCCCTAGGATTCCTGACCACTCGGGGGCATGACTGATGATACACACTGTTTATTACTAATGTACTGCAGAAAAGAAGTACAGTTACCTCTGGTTGGGTAAGATGGCAGTCCTCATGTGTGGGGCAACTGGGTGGCAGAGGGGGATGTATACCTACTAAATAACTGCTTAGATGCTGTGGTCACCAACAGCATTTTCTTCAAAAATGCTCATAAGTAGTGTTGAGCGATTATTATCGACAAAGTTGAAATCGGCAAGGTTTTTATGTTGATCGAAATTTTTAGATCATGCGATAATTAAGGCTAAAATCTGTGCATCATCTATTAAGATCGCGCCTTTTTCGGCGCTTCCTGTCATTTTGGCGGCCAGCAAATCCGATTACAGAATAGAGCAGGGTGAGATATGTGTGCGAGGTCATGACTGGGATGTGTATGGTTGCGATTGGCTGGAAAAATCACATGACCTCGTTTTACATAGAAAAGCGTTTCCTGTTCAGCCTCAGTGTCTCTCAGCATCTCATAGGAGTAGGACGTACGCTCTGCCTGTGGCCAAACAGCTCAGCGAAATTATTCTATTTCTGCACAGAGAAACCTCTACTATTAGCTGTGATCCTTACAATTTAGTTAGATTAGAAGATTTTATGTAGTTAGGTAGAGAATTTTAAAGGAGCATCTACGCTGTAAAGTCACGGTGGGAGCGGGGAGGGGGCCCGCGGGCGAACACAGACAAGCTCTATAAAAAAACACTGGATAAAAATTCACCAAGACTTAGTGTAACATGCACTGCAAAACTTTATTTTTAACGTTTTCTATTTAAAAATTTTTCCCGGATATTGGGCACCTGAAATTTATTTGGGT
>JAODAL010025872.1:0-57816 GCA_025379985.1 Phyllomedusa bahiana | reverse complement strand
AAACGCAAATTGTGTTTTTAAAATATTTCCTATAAATTACGCTTGTAGTCAGTGGTGCAAAGGCCGCCATATTAATCCTTTAAAAATTTTAAATATCTTTTTGCAGTCCTGGTCCATTTGGCGCAAAGACCCAAATTTTTTCGATTTTGTGTTCTAAAAATTTTCCCCTAGTAAATTATTTGTATCATGTGCGGGGCCCATATTAATCCTATAATTTTAAAAAACCCTTTTTGCATCCTGCGCTCATTTTTGGCGCAAAAGTTCTTGTATCATTTGTTTCTAATTTTCCTAGTAAATAACGTTTTTAGCGGGGTGCAGGCCGCCATATAAATCCATTAAAAATTTAAATTCTTATTGCAGCCCCGTCGCATTTTGGGTAAAGAGTTCATTGTACGCATATTTTTTTACAATTTCCAGTAAATTATGTTTTGTATCAGGGTGCAACTGCCATTTAAATCCCATAAATTTTTAATACTTCTATTTCACTAGTGCATTCTTTGGCGCTAATCTAATTTGTACGATATTTTGTTGAAAACTTTAAAATTGCTAGTCCTACTGGGCATTGCAAATCTCATTACTGAAAGAAGAACACTTTTGTTTTTGGTGTTACGGTTCTTCACCAACCGCATTTCCAGATTTTGTGAAAAAATTTCTTTTCTAATCTGTGGGCTGTTAAAATTTTAGAAGGATTTAATAGGTATTTGCCTCTTTCAAAAGAACTGTCAAAAAATCTTTCTACCTTTTAAAATTTTTATTTTTGAACATTGACCCAAAACGCAGGTGGTAAGCGAGCAAAGGGGGGTAAAGGACATGGAGGTAGAGGTATGAAGAAGGTGCCCTTCCATGCTGGCGACAAAGCAAGCCAGGGGACGTCGGTTGCAGGACCGGAGGCCTTTCCCATCGTTTGGGCGGTCCCTGTAATCTCAGTAAAAACAGCGTCGCCAATCTGTTTTTTCAGGGGGTTAATGAAACCTGCTCCAGCTCTTACCCCCCTCGTCCTCCCAGTCCACCACAAAGGTCTCATCATCATGTCAGCATCCGTCCAATAAACGGGGCACCCAAAATGTCAACCCCGGTACCCCCCACGGGTGGAAAATTTTTCCCCTGAAACTCTTTGATCAAATGGCGTGGGGTCAGAGACATTTCAAAAAAAAAAAAAAAAAAAAAAGACCAAAGGGATATTTTGTTCTCACACCCAATCGCTGATCCCATCAGAGGGGAGAAGGAACCCGGTCAATCGGCAAAATTCCCGGGGGTTGGCAACGCTTGCAGTGCCTTTGCTTGAGCCCGCGCTCCGGGAGGAAAAGTCAGGAAAAGAAGTCACCTGTGAGAGATGGATGGATGACTTTGCGGACCCAAATTCTTTTCACAAAATTTGCTTAGGGGGCCATCACGGGGCGGGGGGAAACGGGGGGGAATTCATACGGGCCCACCTAAAAAAGGGGAGGGGGGCTTGCACAAGCCACTGAATTTTTTGCCACCATGTTTCAAAACCCCGCCCCTCGCTTATCGCCGCGAAAAAGCAAGCCTCTAAATTCACCCAGCGATGTCTATGCTGCCTTTGTTAAACATAAGAGGGGGAAGAATCGGGTGTTTAACCACCCCCAACATTCAGTACAGCAGCAATCATGAGTTGAAAGGGGGGAACACTTGCGACAAAAGGGGCCACACCACCCCGGGGTTTCCCAACCCGTCACCCCCCTTTTCCCCCCGTCCTCCTCCTCTCCATCCCAAGGGTCCCACTGCCCATGTCCTCAGCGATGAAAAAAGGTACCCCTCCGTTTCAGCCCCCACCGTCCCCCAAAACCACCCCCCACCGCCAGAACCCCCCTCCCCCTTCCCTTCCACCTTTGCCCTGCCCCGTACATCGCCATCAGCACCACCTTTCGTCTACCAGCTTTGGGAAAAAAACATTTAACCCCAAAACTTCCCAAAGCCAAAAGCCAATTCACTTTCCCGGGTTTTGGTTGTGGATTCTTGGTGGTACGGTGGCCCAGGCTCGACCTGCCTAAAAAACCGCTAAAGGTCAGGTTTTTCCCCCCAATTTCCTGTACATCATTCCCCAAAACCAGGCCATTTTAAAACAATCTGCGGGGAGCCGCAACACAAGGGTAGGAGTGTTGACGGCTCTTCGCAACGAGACCAGCGCTGGCTGGGGACAAAACCCTTGTGCCGGAAAATTTGGGTCAATAAGGTCAAATCTCCTCCGCCCTTAAGCGGTGGGCTGGGCACTCCCTTTTGCCTGGCCACGTCAGACCCTCTCAAACCAAAATTTCTAAGCGTCCCCCCCGGGTCTGGACTCCTGCTGGGGAAAGGCTCGGGGGTTTTTAAACCCAAAATTTCCGGCGTCGACCCTGCTTTCCAGCGGGTCTTTACAGCATCAGCTGGCCTCCCTGTCAACCGTCTATTTTTACTGGCAACACGCTGGAATTCCACCCTCCCATGCTCCAGATTTGGGCAGACAATGCCATTCCAGTTTAGAATGACACATGGCCAAAAAAGCAGCGGTGCGGGCTTCGGGGTTTGGCCACCAAATGGAGGAAAGGTGAAAGAGATCGCACCCTCCTTTCGACTTTGAGCATTGTGGGATCTTATTCTGAACAAGGTTTTGGGGCACCTGAAACACAGTCCCCCCCACGACGTAGGAAAGACACAGAACGGAACAGAGCCTTTCTCTTTCGAACCAGAAGGGCCCACATTTTTTCACAACTTTATTCGGTCTTCATTAGGCGGGGGTTTTGGGGGCCCCGGGGGGGCAAGTGGGGCCCCCGCTCTCAGGGAACATCTGAGGCAAATTGGGGCTGTTTGAAGCTGAGGCGGGGGGAAACGGGGGAGGATGAGGGTTTTTCCCGGGCACCACTTTCCGATGTCCCCGCCTTGGGAAAAAGGGGTTTGGGATGGATTTGAGGCAGGGGAAAATGAGAAGATCAGTTTGCTATGCCCCCTCGACCCAGGGCTTGAGAAATCAACTCCATCTTCACAGATGCTTGGATCTCCATTTTCCTCCCAGATCCTCGCATTAAGACCACAAAATGAACAACAGTTACTCGGGGGCCACCCCCCTTGATCCCCGGACAAAGCAAAACTCAGCACTTTCCTTCCCCAACCCCCCCAAATGAATAAAATCAAGGGGAAAGAGACCATCTGATTGATAAACTGGAGACATCTTTGCGCTGCTTCATGTTCTTCAAAATTTAGGGGGGAACAATTCCAACGTACGCAGTAGAGGCCAAGTACCCCCAGCAGCAGTATGTGGCAGAAAACCCAAAGGGGGCCCGGCACCTTATTTACCACCTCACCATGCATGTAATGCAGGGCACACAACAACACCAAGACCGGGTTTAAAATCATTGACCTATCTGGTCTCAACACCCATGTTTTGGGAAGTTTCGGGCCCGACTTCTGGGGACCAAAAAGGGTAATGGGCCCAGCCGCTCGCCACGCCATAAGGTGTTTTTCCGCCCCGCACCGCGTCAACTAGCGGACCTTCAGCACAGCGGAGGATCATTACAGCAAACCCTTTCCCTTTTTAGAAATGTGATCTTTTTTACTTTCCAAATGAATCAGGGGTCTCATGATGTTTACCCCCCCAATTTTCCCAGGCACCGATTATTTCCCTCTACTTCACATTCCTCTTCAAACAGAAATGGGCCCCTGAAAAAATTTTTTTTAAATGATCATTCTACGCAATTTTTTTTTCTCAATTCCCCCAAAAAGGGCTTTTTTTCGGTTTTGGGTGAGGGGACTGTAAAAGACCCAAATTTATCGGTTTTTAGAAAAAACATATTCCATTACTCACTTTTTCCTTAAAATTTTTCCCTGTCAATGTTTTTTGGAAGAAGGTCCTTTGGAATCCTTTGGAACAGAAATTGGGTTCAGAGTGGCATTTCCCCTCACAATTTTTAAAATGGCTGAGAATCATTTTTATAATTTTTTGGGGCATCTGCTTGAAATACAGCATACAAAGTCCTATTTTAAAAAATGTTGGTTTTTTCCGACATTTGTTTTGTACAATGTCAACAGTGGGCCAAAAGGCATGTTTTGGAATTTTTTTGGGGGCTGTTGCTGTAAATACAGCTATGCTACAGTCCTATTTTAAAAAATGTTTTCTAACAGGGTTTTTTTCTTCAAATTTCAAATACCCAACGGTCAAAGGGCTTTTGCTCACACCCCTTCCCTTTCCCCACTCGCTTCGCCGATATTTTGTTGCTGCATCATAAGGCTTTTTTGCCTTGTTAATAGTGACGGAGCCAGCCCTGGCTCCACCGCACCCACTGTTATCCGGCCCTGGCAAGCTGAACCTGCGTGATCCACGTTTACAAGCCTCACCCACCTTGTCAGAAATTTCCTTCAACCCACTTGACAGGAAATTCCAGACAGCCTCGTTGACCTACTGGGACATCTGTTTTGTTTGCTTCACATTCTAATGTCATGGTGGAACAATGTCACCAGTAGCATGGAAAGTAGCTCTAGCGGCAGCAGTATTGGAAATTTTTTTTTTTAAATATAGTTTGTTTCTTATTGCAAAATTTTCTGCTGATGGTCCACAATGGCACCTGTGCGGATTTTTGGGTCATGCTGCATTACAGTATATGATAGTCAATGTCCATTTCACTAAAATACTATTTCAAAGACTACTTTCTTCCGGATTTTTTTAATCTGTGGGTCAGGTGGAGATAGTAAATGTCCAGCTCAATAAAATTCTCCCTTCAAATAATACTGCCTTCTAGCACTTGGTAATCTGTGGGTCATGCTGCGGTCAAGGACAGGGATAGTCAATGTCCAGTTCAACTAAAATGGTGGTTGAAAGACTCCTTTTTCAAGCAATTTTTAATCTGTGGGTCATGCAGATTTAAGGGTCATGCTGCGGCCCAGGCAGGGATATTCAATGTCCAGTTCAACTAAAATGGTGGTTGAAAGACTCCTTTTCCAGCACTTTTTAATTGTGGGTCATTTTAGATTTAAGGGTCATGCTGCGGTCCAGGATGGGCCCTAGTTAATGCCCTGTTCAACTAAAATGGGGGTTGAAAGACTCCTTTTTCCGCACTTTTTAATCTGTGGGTCAGGGCAAATTAAGGGTCATGCTGGGTCCAGGAAAAGGCATAGTCAACGTCCAGTTCAACAAAAATAGTGGTTCAAAGACTCCTTTTTTTTTTCTACTTTTTAATCTGTGGGTCATGCAGATTTAAGGGTCATGCTGCGGTCCAGGACAGGCATAGTTAATGTCCTGTTCAACTAAAATGGTGGTTCAAAGACTCCTTTTTCCGACACTTTTTAATCTGTGAGTCAGACAGGTTTAAGGGTCATGCTGTGTTCCAGGACAGGGATAGTCAATGTCCAGTTCAACTAAAATGTTGGTTCAAATAATTAACTCCCTTTTCGGGCACTTTTTAATTTGTGGGTCATGCAGGTTTAAGGGTCATGCTGTGGTACAGGACATGGATAGTGAATGGTGTGTGACTTTTTTTCTGTTACTCTTGTTGCCTAATTGTCTTGCCTAAAATGTAGCACATATCCAGTTTACTGTTGTGGATGTTAATTCCAGCTTCTCCTCGCCTGTTTAGGTGTAAGAAGGAAGCTGTTGTTCCTCTCCCATAGACTTTAATGGTCATCGGCGATAATCGACTATCGGATATCAGATATTGACATGATAATAGCCGATATCGACTATCGATCCGATAACGATAGTTGACACAATCGCTCATCACTAGTTAAAGATCATTAGCTGGAGAGCTGCTTGTTTCTAGGCCTAAAGTCCTGGAAGGTCCTAGGATGTAGCTTTGGGCAGGGCAGTTTCTAGACTAAATTGCACACAGGGCAGGGAAAAAAAACTATACATTATACTATGGTGTAGTTTATAGGTGCAGTTTATAAAGCTACTCTATACATACAGAATGCACATCACTCCAGAATATTCAATAATAATAAAAAAAAAATCTGAAATAATATATCACAAATCAAAATATTTTACAAATATAATTGCTCCATCTCAGTTAAGACAGCATTGGTTTAATCCAAATATATCAGATACAAAGCTCACAGGAGTATATAAAGGTGACCATTTTAAATGTAGATGTTGTGAGGAGGTATCTCATGGGTTATCTCAGTTTTCCTTGTTCAGTGAGAATCTCAACATCAAAATGCACCATAATTGTTCTAGCATATCTGTTATTATGATATCCAGTGTATGTGTGGCATTCAGTATCTTGGCCACACACTCTCTGACAATATCACTTGTTGATCATTTTACTAAAGAAATGGATTCAATGCTGGTTCGATGCAGTTCAATAAATTCATTTTATTCCAATAGAGAAATCTGTAGAAAAAAATAAACAGGACTTCAGGGGGCGGGTCGTCAAGAACAGCCGTATCTTAGGAGAGCTCCTCTGTGCATGAGAAGAAGCAAGGGGCAATCTTTAACATCCCTGAGGAAATCTTCACACCACCCGGGAGAATATTCCCTGAAGGTCCCCGTGCACGGGGGATTCTCAATTTGTTACCCGGAGGGCCCTCAGCACGGTTTGCTACCCCCGCCGCTGCCTGACCTGCCTCGGGACGCTGTACAGCTGGGCCGAGACACCCACAGCCACGCAGTGTACCGACTACCCCACGCTTCCCTTGCGGGGACCTGGAAGTTCCCTAACATCACCCAGGAGGGAGCGCCCCACGCGATCCGACTGCCGGAGGAGAGTGAAACTCACCGCTGCGAGAACAGGTGCGGCTGGAAGGGAAGCGGCGCTTCACCTGCGGGGCTGCCTGAGGACCCGGCCTCTCCACTCGGTCCTTGGTCCCGGCACGGCCACACGAGCGGCGGAACAGGCTGCGAGACGCCTGGTGCACGAGCGGATTCATTGCGCCGCGCGGGAACACAGCGCCATCTTAAACAGAGGCAGTGAGGCAGTGACGAGAAATGCTACAGCTGCTGTTATACAATACACTAGACGGCGACACAGAATTACAGATCTCCCGATCGGGACTCGCTGGGCGGACTTGCCTCCCAGGGCTACCACCTGAAGAAAAAGCTTTTGCATCACTGACCCACAAAACTGTGAGTAAATTCACAATCCCTCTCAGACTCGGCAGGGAGACCGCCGGAAGGCAGATTTGTGCCCCCAATGGGAGACGGACATAGCACCTCAAGCATAGGGGTTACAGACTCACCCTAACAGTTCCAGCCAGTCATAAGCCCAACTCAATGAGAATACTTAAGGGAAACTGCTCCACAATATACTATAACCAATAGTCGACACTCAGTTAACAAATTACCCCACTCACTGCCCACACATATTGATCGGAGAGGGCCAGTGAACACCTAGAACTGTTACCTTCAACCCCGGGCTGAACCCGGTAAGAGACACTGGAAGTCTGAGCAAATTGCAAAGTCCAACCACCGGAGTAGCTGAGGCTGGATGAACCACTGCTCAATTCCTTATAACTACACCTCTTATTGGAACAGGACCCAACTAATTGCTAAAGTCCTTCTCTCCCCTAACAACGGTCGACACCCAAGAGACTTTACTTAAGCATCCTAACTGTGTGGTATCAATCGCACGGCTTGAGGAAAATGAAGGGGAGGTGGTAAATAGTGGGGAGGCCAAGGAGAGAACTGTAATATTGTGATTTCTCTATTGTTCTTTTACCTGTCTTTATCTTGGCTCTCCCTCTTTACACATTTCACCGGAAAATAATTCCACATAAATCCACAAGAGGACACCACAACCCCACAACTCGAAACTAACAGCAGCAACACTACATCCCACAAAGGTTCCTCTACCACAGGGAAACGAGACCTCGCAGGCACTTATTACTAAACACGCACTCGTGAGCAGCGGATCTCGTCCACGTGATAACCACCTAGTCTGATACAGAGCGCTCCTCCTTTCAGTCAGCCATCCCCCCGACTTCTCGAGTGTGACTAGCGGTTCTTTCCTCACTCACATCATCCAGGACAAACCTGATCCTTTTGGGGGAAGCTATTAAGACTTCCAACTAGGCTCACCTCACTCTACCCTCAGTAATACAGTAACCGGCACACACCAACCACGACATAGGATCACAGTACAAACAATAATCTTTAGATAGAACGTCACTTAGTCACCTAACAATCGCGGCCTTACATATTGACTGCTAACAAGACACATAAATCCCATCTGCTGTCGGAGTATAAAATACACGGTTGCTTGTCTTACTTTGCTTTCTAATTGCAATCCTTCCTTGCTAACATACTACTTTCTCATAACTGTAAAGGGTTTTGTATATAATCTAGGACTCGCCTCCAGAAAATGTGAGTCCATCTCAGAAACACCCATGTGAACGAGGTAGTGTAACGAGCTGAGACCCCCTTCTCTTGTAACGTACGACCCACTGCGTCTCTCTTGGACAGGACTCTAGTCTTCAATATCACTCGAACCGTTGGCCGGAGCATGGACAAATTCTTTCACAAACTCCCGGCACAGAGAGTAACCCGCTCATCATTATCCAACAATACTCCGAGAGGAAAAGATCCTTCACCCCCACCTACCCTGCAATACAAGCCAACCGTCAAACAAGCTATACATCTTATTCCAAACATGGCCCCTACCCAATCTCCAAAGCAAAACAAGGGTCAAACGGCAACCACTAGCTCAACCCAAACTGAAGACCTGCCCTCTACCTCACAAGCTACTGACACCGCTGCATCCTTAGCACAAGAGGTGTCGAATATAATACTTCCCGTTTTAGACAGGCGTATTGACTTAATACAGGCTTCAGTCAACGCAGCATTGGCACAGATCACCACCAATGCTCAAAAAATAGCGGACCTGGAGACGAGGACGGTATCAGCGGAGGAAGAAATGACCCGTATCGACAACATGACAACCACTCATCAATCTCTAATCGCTGCCTTAGACGCTAAAATGGAGGACCTGGAAAACCGTGAGCGTAGAAATAAGCTCAGGTTTATAGAAATTCCAGAAGCTGTTGCGGCGGATAACCTAGCAAACTTTATTATTAAAGAGGTGACCCCAGCACTAGACATGACCATCTCACAAGACCCTCTACAAATCGAAAGAGTCCACAGGCTGGGAATCAGAAGAGAAAGAGATACCAAACCGAGAGCCGTGATAGCTCGCTTCCATAACTGGACTGTGAAAGAGCAAGTACTAAAAGCCTATAGGCAAAAGAGAAATTTAACAGTAAGAGGAGAGAAAATTCTGATATTTCAAGACTTTTCTAACCAAGTCTCACTGAAACGCAAAGCTTTCCAACCCATCTGTAGATTTCTACACGAAAATAATTATAAATTTCAGCTATTGTATCCGGCCAAACTACGCGTGCTTGAAAACGGCCAACAAAACATATACGACTCCCCTGAGTCGGCTTCCAGGCGCTTCTTGCGGGGAGAGAAGGTGAACTAATTTCATCACATTGGACATAAAGAGAGACGCGGGGTCATTCTTTAGATCAAGGATGGCCACCTCTTAATTAATAAGGGGGTCTCAATTTAGGAAATGCTTTGAAATTTATTGGTCTCAAATCACATGGGATGGTTCATGGTTATGTTCCTAACTTTATCCTTTAACAGGTTACAAGTTATTGTTTTTTTAGTTGCTATGTACTGCATTATTGGTATCTCACATATATCGCTCCAAAACAGTCTGGTCGGCTCCTCCGGACCGTGGGTCTTCCGCTACTCTCTCCCACCCCACTTAGAGGGTCAGGGCGCTCGCTGGAACGCTCATGGCCCTCTTTTCGAGTATTTCACTATAATGATCACCCCTACATTACTAGATCCAGGATGAGTACACCCCAGGTAAATATAGAAAAAGAGGGTTTATTTACCAGCTCCACATTCAACATTTTGTCTTGGAACGTGGCAGGCCTTAATTCGCCCATTAAGAGGAAAAAAGTTCTAATTCACTTAAAACGCCTAAAGGCGGACGTAATCTGCCTTCAAGAAACACACTGGAAACTTGATGACTATATCCCCATCCGGGCACGCTGGCTGGACCCCCCAGTGGTGGCTAATCATTCCTCCAAAAAAAAAGGGGCGTGGCGATCTACTTTCGCAGTGATCTAGTACAGGAGATTCAGGATCAGTTTATAGACGAAGAAGGCAGATTTATATACTTGAAAGTCTCAATAGCCAACAAAATATACACTATACTGAACCTATATGCCCCCAACTCTCCAATTGACACATTCTTTGCGAATCTGCTAACCTTTTTACTTCAACGAAACTCCCCAAATCTAATTATTGCGGGGGATTTTAATCTAGCCCCAATCCCATCCTTAGACAGATCAAACACGCAACAGCAAGAACACTCAGCTTACCCTTCATTTACAAATTTGGTAGACGCCCTAGAGGTATACGACCACTGGAGATCAGTCAACCCGACCGATAGGTCCTATACATTTTTCTCTTAAGTCCACCACACTTTTTCCCGAATAGATTTTTTCCTCTCCTCTACCACCCTTTTTTCTGACATAGTAGCGGCGGACATCTTACCCATCGCGATCTCCGATCATGCCCCAATAACACTGCCGATCCAATATGGCAGGAGGAAGGGGGGACCATATACATGGACTTTCCCTAAATACTTGTACAATTCCGAGGATTTTAAAAATTATTTAACGGTTCAATGGAAGCAATTCCTGTCTGATAACCGCGCTCATCAGGAAGACCCCGCACTGTTGTGGATGGCCTCCAAAGCGGTAATACGAGGCTCTATTATAAATTATACGAGCCGACAACGTAAAATACAAACATCGCGTTTCCACAAACTTCACACCTCATTGAGGAAAACACAAAAAAAGTACTCCTCAACACCATCAGAAATAAATAGACAAGAATTCTTGGAAGCTCAAAAGCTTCTCGACACTTTCTTACAGGGCCATGCCAAACGACAGATTAGAGAGGTACAACATAGATTCTACAGGTGGGGAAATAGACAAGGCAGCCTTCTTGCCAAGATGACGAGACCATGGAAAACCAAGCCACCCATTTCGGCGATAAAATGCACACACACAGGGGAGATTCTAAAAGACCCAGAAGGTATAATGGAGACATTCGTAGCATATTACGAAGATCTCTATAGGGCAACACCTTACGACACAGGAGAGGCAGAGAGATTTTATAGAGGGAGTGACTACCCCTGGCATCTCGGATGAACACAGGGACGCTCTAATCAGGGCGATCACTGAAGAGGAAGTACAGTATGCAATCTCATCTTTGCCAACAGGGAAGACAGCAGGCCCGGACGGGGTCGTGGCAGAGTACTACAAATTACTAGTCCCAAATATAGTTCCCTGTCTGACCAAACTCCTTAATGAAATTTACATAAACTCGAAAATGGTGGACTCTTTCTTTGACTCCAAAACAATTCTCTTGTTAAAACCAGGTAAAGACCCTTTAAATGTATCCTCATATAGGCCAATCTCTCTTTTAAACCAAGACTACAAGTTATTGATGAAAATTATAGCCACTAGAATCCAACAATTCCTCCCCCAGATAATTCATCCCTACCAGACGGGCGTTGTGTCCAATAGACACTCCACTCGGAATATTAGGGTGGCATAAACGGCCATAATGGCAGCACAGCAGTCAGACCATCCAGTAGCCATGCTACTCAGCCTTGATGCCGAAAAGGCATTTGATAAAGTTGCATAGCCATTCCTAAACGCCATCCTGGTACGGAGGGGATTTGGAACACAGTTTCTTAACTTCCTGAATACTTTACATCTAAACGCGACAACTTCCCTAATACTAAATGGTCAGCCATCCCCACTTATAGATTTATTTAGCGGAACCAAACAGGGGTGCCCTTTGTCACCTATATTATTTAATCTTTCGTTAGACCCCCTGCTGTACCACATCTCCCAATCTCCAAAATTTCCGGGAATCCACCACGGTAACACAGAAATGAAAATAACTGCATACGCGGACGATATTCTTCTAATGATCTCCAATCCAAAGAAAAATTTGGCATGTGCACTAGAGGAGATTCAGAGAGTAGGGCATATCTCGGGCTATACGATTAATATCGAAAAAAGCGAGGGCCTCCTATTGCGAGGCAACTCCAGACCATTGTGGTCTTCGTCCTTCCAGGTGAGATGGCAATCAGTGTCTCTGAGATACCTGGGTATCCTCCTTCCCCGCCAACTATCTAGATTATACACATACAACATAGAGACCTATATATCAGCTCTCAACCGCACTTTGAATTCATGGAAGCAGGTTCCCCTATCATTCATGGGGAGAGCCAACCTCTTAAAAATGGTAGAAATACTGCGGCTACTTTATCCTTTTCAGATGTTAACAATCTATCTTAAATCTAAGGAAGAAAAACTAATAAACAAAAGCTTCCGTGGATTCATTTGGGGTGGGAAAAGAGCATGTATCCCCTTTCACATACTGCAGCAACATAAATTAAATGGAGGCATAGGCTTCCCCAACATAAAACTCTACAACCTAGCAGCACTGGGGAGATATATCCCGGACTGGTTTCAATATACCAATGTCTTCACACTCCCTGCGTTAGAGTCACAATTGCCCAACATCGCATTGGGGAACTTCTTGCACATACCATACGCATCACTCCCACTGGAGACACGGGAAAATACGCTCATGATGCCAATATGGCGTGCCTGGCAAAAAATTAGAATTCAAGGGGGACTTTCTCCTTTCTATTCGCCACATATCACGCTCACAAAAAACCTGGACTTCCAACTGTGACATCAGCATGGACGTTCGCAAGATGGCACGAAGCAGGGTTGAAACACATTAAACAATTTGTTGACAAAACCACGAAAACCCCGCACACACTCCTGACTCTGTCAGAGGCCTACCCGAATATCCCCATTCCCTTCTTCAATTATCTGCAAGCCCATAGTTATGTGTCCAAGGTGATTGACCATATCCCCGACAAGGAATGGGTTTCACAATTTGATAAAATACTGATACACCCATCAACACGCCGTGCCCTCCTCTCAAATATTTACCGATTTCTGATGGAAGACCTAGACTACACCAAATCTAATACCCAACTGGCCAAATGGGAAAGGTCTGATCCCAGCTTAACACCCGAAGTCATTCTCAATGCTACCAAAACTGCATATAAGCTTCTCCCGGTATCGAGATATGCTGAAATGACACTTAAAATAATGCATAACGCCTACTTAACACCAGTAAAAGGATATCAGATGGGAATTTATAGTTCTAACAACTGCTTCAAATGCAAAGCACCGGCAGCGGATATTTTTCACTACCTGTGGGACTGTAAGGTAATAAGAACATTTTGGCTTAAAGTCGCCGATTTCATCAAACAAACAATACAGCCTGACTTTAGCATATCAGCCTCATGGGCTATTTTTGACTCAGTGGACAAAGAGGACACACAATCCATGGTTACCGCCTCCACATTATTGTGGCTATTGCAAGAAAATCTATCTTGCATTTATGGGTCCAGCCGGCGTGTCCCACAATGGAATTATTCTTAGAGAAATGTATGTTTGTTCTGAAAATGGATTGGGTGGACACAATGCAACGTAAAGAAAGAAAGGTAAAACGGTTCTTTGATGTTTGGGGTAAAATAATAGACAGACTACCAATCACTACCAAAAAGGTCTTTAAAGACTGTTTCGGATCCACAGAATGGTATCTCGGGAGACAGCTAGCAGGCCATGAGCCCCTACGCCTCCCAGAATCCGCCCATCAACCAGACACCTCAACTCCTGGCACGTCAACAATGGGAGCGGAGGTGGACACATGGTTTGGAGGTGTTGATATAAACATAACCTAAATAAGCACGCAAGACGCTTAAATACAAGACATCCTCGTAGTTCATGCCATAGTACGAACCTTCTTTTTCCTTTCTCACTACCCAACCACTCCCGGCCAAATGGCCGGAAGTGGAAGGAAGAGTATCGAATATGAGATGGGGTGGGGGAGAGATGAGGTTGTGGTGGAAGATAGGAGCACTAGTTTTTGTAATAAGTTTTAAAATTGTTTCAAAAATAATTGGACAAATAATCATTAAAGTTATTTCAATGATATTTACGATATATATACGTAGATAAGACTAATGATAAGTTCCTGAACGTCGCTTATCGTATGTAAACAATTCTTTGTGACAAAAACCATAATGCGTTGTTTTTTTTTATGTTGATTTATTTGTCGAAAATCAAATAAATACAAGTTGGAAAAAAAAAAAAAAAAAAGAAACAGTACAAAAAGCATGACAACTAAACTCCATCCCTTTCTTCCCCTGAAGATCATGCCTGCAGCTTATCTTCTGGGGTTAAAGGGACGGAGTCCAGGCCGTACAATATGATTCTGGGTACAGGCCATTGTCATAGCACAATCTCTAGGGGGTTAGTCCTTTGTACCTCCCCATCACCCTAGGAAACGGTACCTCTAAGCCATGGCCTATAATCGCCCTCCCACCCATGAGAAGTTTGTACAGAGGTGAGGAACAGTGAGGGTGGTGCTAGAAAAGTGAGGATTTTAAGATATTTGCATGCAAATTCTGCAGGGACGAGTTGTGGCCAGGAGAAGTAATCATTGCATTCTGGACCAGATGCAGAAGAAAAAGGGAAAGTGAACAACTCATCGCCTGTGTACACTGGTTACTACCACTATATGGTCTCTGTATGGTGGTAATATACAGTCTACAGAGCCTGTTTACAACTGGTACCTACCACTATATGTTCACTGTATGAAGGTTATATACGGTCTGCAGAGCCTGTGTACACTGGTAATTACCACTATATGGTCACTCTCTTGCGGTAATATTGGTCTTTTTATACTGATATTCAGTGATAGTATACTGGTCAGTCACTATGTCGTGGTAATTTATGGTCGTGTTCTGGTGGTATAAGTGAGTTGTTATGTAGAAGCGTTATTAGTATTGTTGGTCTTTGTATAGTGGGACTTGTTTGGTTGCAGTATGATGATGAAATGTATGGTGAGGTATTTGCTCCTAGTATAATCTAGTAACTGTCTAGCTATTATTAAGAGGTATTAGTATATGTACAAGTAGTGAGATAAAATCTCAGGGTCCAGTTTACTATATTCTAGACTTATACCTTACTAGACGAAGTGCTTAGAACCTCTAAGTTGAATAAAGAAGTATTTTATTGGCATTACAAGTAACGTGTTTTGTATCCTGAGTGGATATTTCCTCGGACTTGATACAATGCATACAATGTAGGTCGGTGATAAAGGTGAAAAAAGACCGCTAAGTGTGATCAGCTGTCAGTACTGGGTATATTACAAAAAGTACAAAGAATACAAAAGATGCTTCAGACTCTTATTCACATAACAGACAAAATGCAAAAGCAATAGATCCAGCTGTCCATGAAAAAATGGTCCATACGTGAAAAATAAAATCCTGTTTATTCAATATCCATTAAAAACAGAATGGCAAAATGCAGGCAAAGGCATGAAAGTGCCGACGCGTTTCGGGGTGAACCCCTTAATAATATAAATTTGTGTTGTTGCAAATAAGAAGATACATACTGTAACACGATCTAGCATAATTTTCACTCAACCGCCACTAGGGGTCCCTCTAGGGCAGCGAATACTCGTAATCAGAATAATCGTACTGAACGAAGATGATATTAATAATCATCAAAACATAAAAGTATGTTTGGGCCACAAAACTCAAAACCTACCAGGAGGTATAGAGGCAACTGTACATTGGAGGTACTACTCTATATAAAAAGACACATATGCATATTTTTCTCACTATCTGACATGAAATCAGAATAATCCTTACCCAATTTAGCTCAATTAGGATTATCAAAATTATTTATATTTGCCAAATGCCAGAATAATGAGAGAGAGAGAATTTTTAAGGCATTTTTATTACTTTCTGCAAAGTCAAAAGTTTACATTTCATTAGTATTTGGTAGCATTGCCCTTAACCCATTAAAGTCATCTAGATAGACAAATGAGGGCTTTTATTTTGCGGAACAAGATGTACTTTCTAATGGTGTTATTCATATAATCAGAATATACTGGGAAACCCCCCAAAAAATTCTAAGTGGAACAAAATGTGGAAAAAAACTTAATTGCAACATGTTTGCGGGGGTATAGCTGTTGCGGCGTGAAAACTTCAGAAAAAATGAAGTGTTATATTGATTCTATAGGCTGAAGCAAATATGGCAGTACAAAACATGTACAGTTTTCATTATGTTTTGTTACTGTAAAAAAATTCCAAACATTTTCTATTTTTCTAACTTGAGCAGCACCATTTTCAGCGACCAATACATTTTTTTGTGCTAACACCTACGGATGTAAGTGAGGGTGCATTTGTTGCGGGCTGAAATGTACATTTTATTGGTGCCAGTCTGAAATACATGTGACTTTTTTGATCAAATTTATCCCAATTGGTATTTATATAATGATCTTTATTCAGTAATAGTGTTGGGGTACTATTCAGTCACTATGTGGTAGTAATTTGTGGTTGTGTTCTGGTGGTATAATCAGGTCCTTATGTAGTAGCGCTATTGGTAATGCTGTTCTGGGTATAGTGTGGTATAGTGTGATTTATTTGGTAGCAGTATGATGGTAATATCTATGGTGAGGTATTCATTTCTTCCTAAGAGGTCCCGGTGGATGTTCGTCGCTGGGGAGGCGGGGGCATTCAAAAGTTTGCCATGGGGCACAGACCTCTAGTTACGCCAATGGTACCGCCTGTTCATCACCAAACCACCGTGAAGTTTAAAAAAAAATGCAATTTTGCCGTTTGGAATTTTTTTTTGCCTCTACGGTGTTTAGCGTACGAGATAAGTTATGTTATATTTTAACAGATTGGACTTTTTCAGACATGGCGATACCAAATATGTGTAACTTTTTTATTTTATTTTTTTATTTGAAAAATGACGAAAGGGGGGTGATTTGATCTTTTAAGATTTTTACACTTTAAAACATTCTTTTTTCTTTAACTTTGAGTCCCCCTAGGGTGCTTCACCACTAGGTGGCACAGTCATTTATACAGCCTAATGCATTGTATATACAATGCATTAGGGTGTGCAAAAATGGGGCAGGAAGTAGTAAACATAAAACATGTTAACCAATGCGGACACAGCGATCTCGCTGCTGATGTCCCGATTGGAGTGAGAAATGGTGATATTTGTGGGTTGTGTGAGCGGGAGGACTGAGTCCTGTATTTGTGGAGTCTTCTTTGGACTGAGAAGTATACTGAGAGTTAGGGATGGCCACGGTGTTGAAAAAGATTCACGTTAAGGGGGAGCGGGCAGGCTGAGAAGTAGGGGGGCATTAGAGAACAATCTGTGTAAAAAAGAGGGGAGCATGGAGGAGTGGGCAATGGAGCAGACTGAGAAAAAAGGGGAGCTTTAGTGACCAATTGGGATAAGTGAGAACTATGGATGCTTGTTAGTGGTTTTGGGGTGTACAGGAGGTACATAAGGAACTATGGATGCTTGCAAGTGGTTTTGGGATATACAGGAGGTACATGTAAAACTGAATGATTGCATGTGTTTTAGGCGTGTATAGAAGGTACATGGGGAACTGTGGATGCATGTTTAAGGGTGTACAGAAGGTATTCAGAACACTGAATGCTTGCAAGTGGTTTGCAGATATACACAAGGTACATGGGGAACTGTGGATGCTTGTAAGTGGTTTGGGGGAGTACAGGAGGTACATAAGGAACTATGGATGCTTGCATGTGGTTTGGGGGTGTACATAAGGTACATGGGGAACTGTGGATGCTTGTAAAGTGGTTTGGTAATGAATAGGAGGTACCATGGGCGTAACTAGAGAAGTCTGGGCCCAATGGCAAACTTTCGAATGCCCCGCCGCCCTCCTCCCCAACCACGAACATCCACCGGGACCTCTTAGGTCGTGTAATTACTAGATAATATAAGAAGTGAATACCTTACCATAGTTATTACCATAATACTGCTACCAAATAAATCCCACTTTACCCAGACCAACATTACCAATAGCGCTTCTACATAAGGACCTATTAAACCGCCAGAACACGACCACAAATTACTACCACATAGTGACTGAATAGTACCCCTACACTATTACTGAATAAAGATCATTATATAAAGACCAATGTTACCGCCATATAGTGACCATATAGTGGTAGCTACCAGTGCACACAGGTGCTCTACAAACTGTGTATTACCACCGTACAGGGACCATATAGTTGTAGATACCAGTGTACACATACTCAACAGACATATGAGTGATTATAGTGCAGTTACATCTTGTGACTCACAGGTGATGTTTCTCTGAGTCGTTGACTTTCGCTTTTGTTATGCATTCGGTCCAGACCATCATGAGGACTTCTCCCGGCAACCACTTGTCCCTGCAGATTTGGACACAAATATCTTAGAATCTTTATTTTTCCAGCACCTTACTATCTGCCCCACCTCTGTACAAACTTCCAAGAAGTGGTAGAGTGGATACAGGCCATAGCTTAGAGGCCCAGTCTCCTAGAGGGGAGGAACAGAGGATTCATCCACTGGAGATTGTGTTACAGCTATGGCCTATACCTATCATGTTACCAGATAGACCACCATTAGATAAGTTGGTAGGCACCAGGTAGGTAGGCAAGCAGTAGTTAGGCCCCAGGTAGGTAGGTAGATTGGTCCTAGGTAGGTAGGCAGTAGTTAGGCAGGTGTCAATTAGGTAGGTAGGCTACAGGTAGGTGGGTAGATTGCTCCTAGATAGGCAGTAGTTGGGCCCCAGTTAGGTAGGTAGATAGGCTATAGGTGGGGAACTCATAGGTAGATAGGTAGGTAAATAGGCTATAAGGGGCCCCAAATAGGCAGGCAAGCTTTAGGGCTATACAGGTAGGCAGCCAGCGTTTAGGTAGAGTATAAGGACTATCTATATAGGTAGACAGGCAGGCAGGGTGGGTTATAGAGAGAATATAGGGGCCATATATATAGATAGGCAGGCAGGGTTATGGGGGCCATAAGTGTTAAAAAAGAAAGAAATCACTTACTTGACTCTCCCCACGCTCCCATGATGTGATGTGCATTCAGCCAGCCTCTGATGATGTGACGTAATCACGCCTCCTACGTCAACACTGAGGGCCGGCGCGTAAAGGGTCTGACAGAATGCTTAATTGAGGCCAAATAAAGATTCATGCTGTTCCTGTTTCCAAAGAGTACAGGAACCGGCAGCCCTAGACGAACAATCTCCCCTGCAGGGAAACTGAATACCCATAGGTTCAGTCTGACTTCCTGCCGCTCTGATTACCTAACAGCTCTGAAGGGCACAGGGCCTGTGGCGGGTTCAATAATCAACAGGGGCAGCGTTGGCAAAGGACCGAAGTCAAGTTTTTCTGCTTCTGCGGGGGGCTTAAGTAAGGGGAGCTGCCTTCCCTTGTGTACCCATTGACCTACGTGGACCCCCAGTGAGGGCGGCACGCAGTTCCCTGTGGGTAAGCAGCAGACGGTATTCAAGTTAGCAGCTGCCATGAGCCAGGTCAAGGTCATCTGTAATTAGGAGTGCTGAAGTCTAATTTGTCACCAGGGATTACTCTATGGGCTATGGGAGCTATTTCTATATAGAGAATGGGGAAAAGAGGACATTATATTGGGGCCCCCCAGTGTTCCTTACCCCCTACCTAAGGCCTGGTTCACATTCGCATTGGAGGTTCTGTTAGGAACCTTCGTCACCTGTTCTGTTGAGAGTAAATTCAAAAAATAGCAAGCTGAATGAAGGACGCCATAGTGGAGACCCACAAACCTATTGCAATCAGTAGGGTCGGACGGTTGGCCGCTGTGGGTTTCCATTGTAAAATGTATCCTCAGGCGCCCATTTCCACCTCTGCGTTGGGAGGTTCTGAACAGAACATCAGGCGTAGATGTGAAATGTGCCTAAATGCTGCAAAAATAGGTACTTTTATCATAGAAACCCTGCAGCTTGTCTCTGGACACTCTGTGTTCCTTCTTGTCTTGCAGCCACTGAGTCTCAAGAGTCGGGGTGAACAAGAGGTGAGTGCAGACTGGCACCTGCACAGAAGCTGCCCCCCTCACAGGAGCACATTAAACAAAGTAACAATACACACCCACACTCCTCGCTCCTCCCTCAAATTAACCCCTTCACCTAATACTGGACAGTGCAGCACAGTAAGAAGTGGAGGTGACTTTGTGCTGTGACTGTTTATGCTGCCTGGGAATGTTTTCTCCCCCCTCCTTTACCTTCTGTCCCGACTTCATCATATGTCCTGCTGCTGGGACAGTGAGCACACTGACTGTCCCACTGCCGGCTTTCTGAGGACTGCAGCTCTCCCACCCGCTGTTATCTCCCCCCCATCCCTCTGTCCCCACGATTTATTGTATGTGAGGGACCGGGCGTGATGACAGGCAGCAACATCTAGTCACATTGCCCGCAGGTCGGGCCCAGAGGCAGAACACTACCAGGTTTGCAGATGAAGTAGCTGCTGCTACAGAGTCCGAGTTTATGGAGCCTGTGCCAGGCCCCCTACTGACACGGGCCCCCTGGCAGCTGCTATGTCTGCTAACCCGGTAGTTCCGCCCCTGTGAGGTACATAGGGAACTCTACCTGCCTATGGGAGACATATACCTGCCTATGGGGGACATATACCTGTGGCAGTCATTGCTACAGCTCCTCCCACACCATACATTAGTGTTAGCGGATCAATTAGATACGTCTTACATTGTGTGGAAGGTTACCCTGCCTATAATTGTCTATGGGGAGACATACACCTGTCTATAACTTCCTATACCTGCTATGGGGGATATATAATGCCTATAACTACCTATTCCTGCCTATGGCAGGACACTTACCTCCGATAACTCCCCATGAATAACACATCCCCCAAAAATAATACATCTTTAACCACTCCTACACACACTGAATCAGGTTCCTCCTGCAGGAACACAACAGCGCATTACTGAGTCTATAAGGATGTATATAAAATTGTAAGGGACGCCCTAGTCCAACCCTGGCTAACCCTGCCTAAGCAAGGCAACCACTCCTGATGAGGCCGACCCCGCACTTGAACCTCTTCCTAAGCTGTAAAATGTGCCAAACAGACAGAAGACAAAACGTACAACAAACAAGAAACAGACACCAAAGATAACAAATAAAGAATAGTCGTACAGGCCGAGGTCAAACCAAAAGAATACGAGGTACCAAAGGACAGAGCGGGAGAGTTACCAGTAAGAATAGCCAAAATCAAAGAACCAGCAAAACAACCCAGCAGAGCAAACCAGATAGCTAAGACACAAAAGCAATCACCAGCAGAGACTGGAAGACAGGAAGCGGTTTTAAACCCCTGCCCCAGCCAGGGATTGGCTCAAGTATTTAACCCATTAATCACATACATGCCAACTCTCCCATTTTTGCCGGGGGGGTCCCGCTATTTGGGGTCCCCCCACGCCCCCCCGGGGGAGTTGGCATTTCTCCCGCCATCAGCAGGCGTGGGGGTCCTTTAAAATGGCCGCGGCGCCGGAGTAGCGCTGGTGCGCTACCTCCCGGCGCCGCCGGTCCATTCCCACGGGCGGGTGAAGCGGGCGCAGGATCCGCTCACCCGCCCCGGTCCCCACTGTGCGGGGAGGAGGCAGGAGGGAGCGCTCCCTCCTCCCCCTGTATGTCTGGCGCCCCTGGCGCGCCGTGCATTACAGGTCAGCGGCTCAGGGGAAATGCGCGCGGCGTGCTCTCATTCCCCCTGCGTCGCTGAGGAGATCGGGCAGGAGCCTGGCCGGAGCTGCAGGAGCTTGGTCAGGTAAGTGGAATTTATTATTTTATTTTATTAACTACATGGGGGGCTCTGGCTGGCTACAATGGGGGGGGACTACCTGGCTGGCTACAATGGGGGAAATACCTGGCTGGCTACAATGGGGGCAACTACCTGGCTGGCTAACAAGGGGCAACTACCTGGCTGGCTACAAATGGGGGCCAATACCTGGCTGGCTACAAAGGGGGAAAATACCTGGCTGGCTACAATGGGGGAAAATACCTGGCTATGGCTACAATGCGGGCAATACCTGGCTGGCTACAATGGGGGCAACTACCTGCTGGCTACTAAAGGGGCAACTACCGGCTGGCTACTAAAGGGGCAACTACCTGCTGGCTACTAAAGGGGGCACTACCTACCTGGCTACTAAAGGGGCAACTACCTGACTACTAAAGGGGGCAATACCTGACTATTAAAGGGGGCACTACCTTGGCTACAAAGGGGCAACAAACTTGGCTAAACAAAGGGGGGGCATCTACCTAGCTAACAGAGGGGACATCTAACCTGCTACAAGGGGGGCAATCTACCTGCCTGTAAGGGGCACTACCTGGGTATGGGGGGCTACTACCTGGCTATAAGGGGATCTACCCGGCTTTCTTCCAAAGCATTATGTAGTTAGCGGAGTGGTGTGGCTTTTGAAGGGGCGTGACACACAAAAAGATGGGCGTAAACCATGCAAATTTTTGCCCGCGGCGCGCATAGCGCTCCGCCCTCTTTAATCTCCTGCTTTTCCATTTTCAAAAGTTGCCAACTATGATTAATCGCCAATCTGCACTCTGGCTGAGCCTGCTGCAACAAAATCCAACAAAAAGGGCCAGTAGCGCAGTTCTGACTAAAATATTATATATATAATATAAATGAATCCACAGAAATAGCTATAGGACAATGTTCTATGTATGATACCTCTAAATAATGTTCATACTCTTACCACATAATACCAGTATACAAGGAGAAAATAATACATTATGACCACATATCACCTCCATATAGTGGCTGACATATGGCCAAACATATAAGTGATTACAGTGCACCCCGGGTTACAAACGGGATAGGGACTGTAGGTTTGATCTTAAGTTGAATTTGTATGTAAGTCGGAACAGGTGTATTTACTAAATGTAACTCCAGCAAAAAAAAATTTTTGTTTTGAATAGTGCAGGGAAGGGTTTTTACATTTGTTTTGCTGTCTGTGCCCCTGTTAAGAAAATTTAACCTCATTTTCACTTCATGTACTGCTGTGGCATGCTGGAACTTGTCATTTCACAGCTACCAGCTACTACAAGTGCAGCATGCCACATATGTCTCCGTTTGTAACTAGGGAACAGATGTAAGTCGGAACTGTGTTAGTCGAGGACTGCCTGTAATCTTTTTCTCTCAAGACTGTAATCTAACTGTAATCTAATTCTCTCCAGACTGAAAGAATGGGAATCCCCACAACCATGTTCGAGAAACTGAGGAAAAACGCAAGTCGTGATGTGTAGATGTTAGTATATATTTTTATTGCGTCAAAATACATTTGCGCCCGGCCTAAAATCTGCAGTGAATATCTGCATCAAATCAAAGTTTTGGAACCGCGTTTACATCTATTGTACTATACTTTGCTGCATATTTATTTTGTTCGCTATAAATTTGTTATTAGTTCTGGACTTTTACCTAAGTGAGTAGGTCAACTTGACACTGTACTGAGAGCAAACAATAGTTTGTTCCCAAGTCCAATTTGTTGACCAAGAAATAAAAGTACACTAAATGCAGGTGCATATTAAATAAAGCACAAATATATCACACAAAAGAAAGTTTAATTATGTGACAGTTGCTAATGGTGCATTATAAATATCAATCCTATTTGATTATAAAGGATTAGAGAAAGAATGTATAGGGTTAATAAAGCAAATTCAAAAAGTATATCATAATATAATAGCCTTTACACACAACACATACCAAAAAGTTAACAGTGAAGACACTGTTTGAAACGTTAAGTATGTAAATGACCTAAGGCTCATGTGCACAGCTCAGTATAAACAGCAAGTGTTCCCACATTTGTCACTGGCATTATGTTCAAGAGATTTTCCCACAATTTACAATTATCACCTATCCACCTGGTTCCAGCAATTGAGCATGCATACCACCACTTCACTGAAGCTGTACTGGATTGGCGAAGGTAGCCGAGCACTGTACTTGACTACCATCATCAGTTCTGTAGATGTTATATGTGAAAATGGCATGAATGCTTGATCACATCCTGACTGTAGTCAAAACAAATGAGAAACTCAGGGAAAGAATGGAAAACTAAGGGACCCCCTGTTTAGTGTTAGTGGGGGTCCTAGCCATAGAACTCACCATTTAGCAGACATTTATTACCCATCCTGTCTATAAGTAATAAACATATTTTGGAGTAAAACCCCTCTAAGTTTTAAAGTAACAAAAAATAGTCCCTGTACATTGCCATATTACGCATAGATGTACAGTATATTGGAGATCTTTAGGCTATGTTCACACAGCTTATTCATGGTGTAATTGCAGGACGGATTTCACCCGCAATTACGGCGTGTGCTCCGGAGCGGGGGCGGGGCGGGAGGGCCGGCAACCCGGCGGCCCCATAGACATTTCATTATCCACACGGCGCGTATCCCGCATGAATAATTGACGTGTCTCTTTCTCCCTGCTCGCATATTTCGCAAGCGGGGAGAGGAGAAGGGATCCATAGTTCTCTATGAGAACTGTGGATTACCGTAATGACTGGAACGGATTTCACCCGTAATTCGCGCAGTATGGCACGAAATACGGATTGAAATCCGTCCCAAAATAAGCCGTGTGAACATAGCCTTATTTTGGAATTCTGCTGTATTCACTTTGATTCAATCATATGCACTATTTGTAATTTATATGCTATTGGTTGTTGGCATGTTCTGTATACATGGGTGAGACACATGTAAAATGTTGCTTGCCACACTACACACATCTATTTTTATTGCTCTCTTTTTAACCAAAGACACAACACCGTTCTATATCCTCCAACAGACACCATGGTGTGTGTGTGGGGGTTGCCCTCCATTAACTTGTAATGACAACCATTAGGGTTCCCACATTGAATCCATCGCTTTGACAGGGAAACTAGTGCTGAATGCTGCACTATTCTTTCTGTCAATTCTGAAGAAACTGCCAGCAGAAGTTCCAGACAGACTAGCCCCAGGTACTATGCTGAACCTAACCCTGAACCTATCAGGCTCTCTTATATATACCCCACTCTTCTATGTGTTTCACCATTTTTGGTTCATCTGGAAGAGTAGTCACAGTAGGTAACATCCAGGAACAGCCTTCTTCCCAGGTAGTAGTCCACAGACTTGCTTATACTATGCCCCCAAGCATTCAGTTGTCAGGCACTTTTCCTAAGATAGCTCATGGGTCTCATTTTCATTACGATTTTCTATAGGTGCCATTACAGGTTTACGGACACCCTAAACTCCCCTTAAAACGACCCCATATTGGAAATTACACCTCTTAAGGAATATATCAAGGAGTGTAGAAAGTATATCGACCCCACAGGTGTTTCACACATATTTAGCGTTAGGCTGTGAAAATTAAATTCATTTTTTTTCCAAAAATCTGCAATTTTAGTTTAAAGTGTTTAATTTTTACAAGGAATCCTGGAAAAAATCATAAAAAAATTGTTTCACAATTTATGGGTGTAAACTATTTGGGTATGGGCGTACAAGGGAGGGAGCGCTATTTGGCTTTTGGAACGCAGATTTTGGTGGGTGTCATGTTGCATTTGTAAAGAACCTGAAGTACTAGGACAGGTAAAACCTTCCAGAAGTCACCCCATTTTGGATTCAACACCCCTAATGGATCTAATCTATTTGTGTATTGTACATGTTGAGCGCACAGGTGTTCCAAAATCTTTAAAAAAAAAACACATGCAGCACCGACATTGTTTTTTGGGTTTCATTTTTACAGCGTTCACCTTGCCGTGGCCGGATAACTTTACTATGTGGGTTCAGTAACAATAACAATGATATAAATTTTTATATATTTTTTTTATGTTTTATTACTTTTACACAATAGAAATGCGTTTATAAAAAAATGCGTTTTTATGTCTTCAAAGTCTGATAGCCATAACTTTTTTATTTTTCTGTATACGGAGCTGATTATGGGCTTGTTTTTTGCATAATGAGTTGAAATTTTTATTAGTACCATTATGCGGCTCATATAATGTTTTGATCAGTTTTTATTAAAGGGGTTGTCTCATCTTACTATTTCATAGAGTCAGCAGCAGCTTTCATTCATGCATCCTGTCACTTCCTGGTCAATATGTGGGTAATTAGCATACGAGCTACATGTACTCAGACTTCTGCTAATTAGTCTAGATTAGATAAACAATCTCCTGCTACCAGGTCCTGAGAAGCTTCAGAGCTAAAGTAAATAGTAGTAATTAGTGTCATTTGTCTAAAAGATCAGATAACACACAAGCTCTCAGTTCTGTGCTGGGACCTGTGTGATGATGTGACTCCCTGCTATCAGATAAGACAAACAGCAGGGGAGAGCAAGCACAGCAGGTGAGCAACTAGAGAAAGCTGAAAGCCCTTATAAGGTGATAAAATCGTTTGTAGCTCCTCAACAAAAAAAATTAATGAAGCAATGTATTTGAAAAACATCTTCATTTAGTGTTCCCTACATTCCTTTAAGGATTTTGTGAGGTATTTTGAACAAAATACAGCAATCGTGGTAGTGTTTTTTATTTTTATTTTTTACAGTCGTCACTGTGTGGTATACCTTTATTCAGCAGGTCAGTGATACCCAATTTGTATATTTCTTTAATGTTTTACTGCTTTTACCCAATAAAAACACTTTCATTTCAAAAGGAAACACGTTTTTGCATCGCCATAGTCTGAGAGCCACAACTTTTTTATTTTTCTGTGTATGGAGCTGTGTATAGACTTATTTTTTGCGGGATGAGTTGACATTTTATTGGTATCATTTTTTTTGGGGGGGACAAAGCTTTTTGATAGTTTTTAAATCCATTTTTTGGAAGGTAGGGTGAATAAAATGCTGCAACGCTAGTAGTGTTTTTTACTTTTATTATTAACAGCGCATGACAACTTAGTTTTACTCTGTGGGTTGATACAATTATGGCAATACCCAATTTAAAATTTTTTTAATGCGGAAGCTTTTTTAAAAAAAAATTTTTTTTTTAAATTGTGTAAAAGAATATTTATTCATCCTATCTTTGATGGGCATTTTTTTAAATTTAAATTTTTATTGGGGGGTTTTTGGGTTCCACTTTTTTTTTTAATTTTAATTTTTTTCCTTTTTAGGCGGGTTCACTGACAATACTGTAAAATTTTTATATAACATGACAGTTTTTATAGGGAAATTTTTGGGTTTTTGCGGGCAGCGATCCCAAAATTTTTCTTACTTAATTTTTTTTTGATTTTTTTTGGTGACAACGGGGTTTTTGGGAAAAAGGGAAAAAAGGGGGTTTTATTTTTTTTTTTTTGTTTTTTTTTATTTTTTTTCCCCTTTTTTGTACTTTCATTTCATTTTTCCCCCATGGGGGACATGTTAAAAGATCTTCAGATCCCCTTATACCATGGGGGAATCATACATAGAAAAACTGTTTATGTATTGGTCCCCCCATTGAAAACTGCCAAAAACAAATGACCAGCCATGTTTAAAGGAGCAGGGAAAGTCAAAGTAAACATAAACAGACAGCCCTGGAAGTTTTTCCCTTTCAGGGGCCCACGTGGGGGGAAAGGGCCCGCAAAATTACATTGCGGGGGCTGCGGGTGATGGGGACAGGGGGGACCCCAAACCCTTTTTTTTGCCCCCCCTTTCCCCCCCCTAAAAAAAAATCCCCCCCCCTTAAAATCCCCCCTACCCCAAAAAAAAAATTGGGCAATTGATTGGGCAGCAAAAGGGTTTAACCCCCCTTTCCTCGGGGGTAACCCTCGGGTTGGGCTGATGCAGCAGGAGTAAGCTGTAATGTAAAACTGTTTTCCCCCACGGGCGACGTGCAAACTTTAAAACAGATTTTTGCACGATCCCCAGGACGTAATTTTTTACTTTTCATAATTGAAAAAAACCACTACAAAACCTTGGCCCATAAGCTTACATCCAATGTTGTGAAGGGGTTAAACCAAAAAGAAAATATTTTTTTTTTATCCCCCAACAATGGGATCATTGATTCTAGGAAACTTATCTGGCCTTCCCTTACTGGAAAAGCACTTTGGGGTTTTTTTTAGAAACTATGTAAGCCAGACAATAATAAAAATGTTTATTTGTGCATCACTGCCCATTTTAACACAAATTGTTTATTTTTGTTTTTTTTTTTATTTGTATAAATACAATTAGCTTCCATCCCCAAACCAACAAAAAACAAAAGGAATATACATAAAAAGGGGCTTATTTAAAATTTTTTTTTCCTTTAATTCAAAGAAGAAGAAAGGCCACACATGCCAAAAAATTTTGTGCATTTATTTTCCCAAATTTCGGGTTTGTATATATAAGAACACAAGAACTCCCTTCCTCACACAGGGAATATTGTGAACAAAGTTTTTTATCTCATTGTCACTCAGACATTCCTTAAGTTATCTTGTAAAGTGGCTTTTTGGAAAAGGCCAAATTTTTTGGTATTCTTTTTTGATTCTAAAAAAGAAAAAACCACAAGAAACCCAAGGTTTTTTAAACTATGCATTTCTGCAAGAAAAGGGTACTCCGGCCAAAAGGGTTAAAAAATGGGGAAATTCCTATTCTTTCCCAAATTTTTCCATTACAGCACCCCACTCCTATTTCCCATCACACTCTCCCTCCCCTTTACTTAATTATCCGATCTTTGGGCCTTTCTTTTGGCTCAGGTAAGATCAGACAAAAGCCTGGTACTGATCCATATTCTGGTATTTCCACTAATGGCTACTTCGGAAACATGCGCCTTACCTACGTGGTATGCTTCCCAACACCATCATTTTCTTCTCACACTACCTTCACCACCCAGCTACCCTCACTCTCTTACTATTTTTTTAAAAAAGGTTACTTTGCACCCATGGCAATGCCCTTTCCCCCATAAAAACTATTTTAATTTCTCCCCAAGGGGTCGGGTTTATCTGCAATATCTTACCAAATGGGAAAGAGACTTACTTCTCTTGTACTCCAAAACAACATTTATACCCAATGACAAATAAATCCTTTATATCTAGTATGATTTTAAAAAACATGTTTAAAGATTTTGGTAGGTAGTATAGAGACGCTTCCACAAAACCCGCCCCTTTCCCCCTTCCAAACTGTTTTGCATTCTGAATCCCGGGTTTTGGTTTTTTTTATGAAAAATTTTTATGAATATATTCCCCCAAGACATCTCAATGATCTCCAAATAACATCTGCCTGGAAGAATGTTTTTGGGGGCCCCACCCTCTCCCTGAAAATAGGGAAGTTCAAAACAGAAAACCCAAGGGCTACAATGTATGAAGATCGGGGGGGCGTCAGAGGGGGGGGTTTTAAAAAGGGGTTTTTTTAGTGAAAGCTGCGCCCCCTGTATTTGGGGCCCCGAGGTGGCTTATTCATGCGGGGGTAAAGTTCCCAACCCCTCGCCGGTGTGTGAGGCGCAGTGCGGAATTTAGGGCGCAGTCCCCATGTTTTAACATTCGAAAACGGGCGGGAAAAACAGCGAAAACCCATTAAACATGAAAATGAATAGAAAAAAAGATTTGGGCCCCTTTAAATGAATAAAAAATAATAAATTTGAAAAATCAAAGTTAAATAAAATACATTGCTTTTTGTAATAAAAAGTTGTCTTTTAAAATAAAAGAAAAAATTATAATTAAGCTCTCCAAAGAAAGAAAAAAAAAGCCAGAACAGGTTTTAAAAAAAGGGGAGAAAATTTGAACTAATTTTACATTCAAAAACCAATGCAGATGTAAAAATTTTTTGGGCTATTTTTTTAAAAAAAAAATGAAAGAAATTTGTACGGGGTTTAAAAATTTTTTGGTCTTTTTTTTTTAAAAAATAAATAAATTTGTACAGATGTAAATTTTTGGGGTCTTTTCCCTTTTTTTCCGAAAAAAGATTTTTTTTAAAATTTTTCCAAAAATTTTTTTTAAAAATTTATTTAAACAAAAAAAAACATTTGCATCTGGAACAAAGGAAGTACAAGATTGAAACGCAACAATGAAGGTTTCATCAAAAAAAAAAAACGAGACATAACCTTCCCCCAAACAAAAAAAAAAAACCCATGGAAACCCAAAATAACCCGGTCCCCCAACCTAATAAGGGGGGGTATCCTTTCAACAGTGGAGACCTTTACACCCAGTCTCGAATTTTCAAAGAAAAACCCGAAAACAGGATAGGAAAAATAGCAAATGAAAAGCCAAAAAAAAAACAAAAGCGAACAAGAAGGAAAAAAAAAGCAAAGAAAAAAAGAGGGGGAGGGGTTTTGGGGGCCCAAAGGGCCCGGGGGAATGGCAGCAAAAAGAAAAAAGGGGTCCGGGGAACCCCCCTTGGGGAAAAAAAGGCTTCAAACACCCAAAAATCAGAGCAGGTGTACGGAAAAAAACATCCCCCTAAGCCCTTAAACTCCGGACTGGGTTTGGGAAGTAACCAAGGGGCCCATGTTTCCCAGAAACTTTTAAATTTCATCCTCGGGGCTAGCAAAACAGTTTTTTCCCCCTACGGGGGAAAAAAGGCTTCCTCACCCATTCCATTATGGAAGGAGAAACGGTTTGTCCCCCCAGTGGGCCCTGGAATCAAACCCTCTTTCCGCTTGGGAAAGGTTCTTGTTAGGACCCTTTTTATAGAAGGGCGTGAGTAAAAAAAGGGTAAAAAAGAAGAGGGGGCCTCGGGGAACCTTCTCCCCAGAAGCCCCGCAGGTTTCTGGCACCCCCACCAAATATTACTCATGATACCGACCTCCCCCAAGAACCTCCAACACGTAACGGGGACGCCTGTGGGGGAAAACCCTTTTTTGAAGTAAGGCCGGTTTCCCCTGTACCAACTTTTAAAGGGAATTTGAAACTCGCCCTGGGCCCTTTCAAGCTATTAACCCCCCTTGTGATGAAAAAGAAACACTTTTTCCACTGTCAGCAAAAAAGTTTTTTTGAATTCCTTTTTCCCACGCTTTCAAATAATGAGGAAAACGGGTTTGAGAGCCGGCAAAAAAAAAGCCACTTTGGATAACCACTAAATCAATGTCCCCGGTAGTGCAGAAGCAACCAAAGCCTCTCAAAAGAATTAAAAGGGGTTTTGCATTATTTTTTTTTTTGAGACGGTTGAAAATTTTAAAAAATGCCCGGGGTTTCAAGTATTCAAAATGATGTCACTAGAAAGGGACGTGGCCGTACAATATATCCACCAATTTGGGAAATAAGGATCCCCCGGTTTTATGGATGTGCGTAGCCAAAATGGGGTGAGACCTAGAGCTTCCCAGGAAAAAAGCTACTAACGACCTGGGGGGAAGGGGTGGGTTTTCCCGAGATTTGGGAATAAAGGGCCCCTTCAGGGGCCAAAAAAAGATTCTGAAGGTTTTTGGAATTTTTTCAAGTAGCAAGGGGGGAGAGGGACTGAAGGATAAGGTTAAGGGGTCGGTGTGTGAGAGACAAAGGGAAAACCCAAAGGGGGGGGAAATCAAAGACCTCGGCCAAAAAGGTCTGCCCCAATGGAAACCCACATCTTATTAAAGGGGTATATATCAGATTTAAGAAACCTCCCCATTGGCGGCCGCCAAAAGAAATTTACAATCGGGCAAACCCTTTCCCCCTTCCTTTTTTAGGGCCCGGGGCAGCACTCTCCTCTTTTTCCCCGGACGGGGGAATGCCATAAAGAATTCTGAATGCACTGCTTTAGCCGGGGGTCAAAAGGAAAAAGGGGGGGGTGATTGGGGTGGTCTGGAATAGATATAAAAAGCTTTGGAAGAATCCCCATGTTTAAAGACATTCATTTCCCAAACCACGAGAAGTCTTTCCGATTCCACCCCCCAAAAAAATCGGAAAAGATCGGGCAAGTAAGGGGGGAAAAATTTGGGAAAGGGAAAGAGCTGGGGGGAAAATCCCCCAGTATTTTTTTTCCCAATAAGAAAATTTTTCCCTCCCAGGCAAAGAAAAGGGGAAAAATTTTATTTTATGTTCCGACGAATTTTGGGGAAGGAGATATTCAAGGCTTCAATTTAGAAAAATTAAAATTTTTTAATTGGACCAGACTAAACCGGGCCAGTTTTTTGCCCCTTAGGGAAGGAAAAGAGGGTAAAAAGGGTCCCCTCAAGTAAATAGCAAATCATCAGCAAAAGCGGGGAAAACTTAAACTCCCCGCATGCCAAACCGTATAACCCGATGTCGGGTTTGGCCCCAATTGCAGCCCTCAAAATTTCCCCTGATCCCAAAAAATATAACAGTGGGACAGGGGGGGATCCCTGTCTAGTACCATTGCAAATTATCAAAGGCTTCAGACAAGGAGCCATTAATCTTCACCCCTAGCCGAAGGATTATGATAGAGCGCAAAAAATCCTGGGGGTAAAAAGGGGACCTAAGCCTATGTGTTAAAAGGGTGTCCGACAGGGAGTCCCAAGAGATCCTGTCAAATCTTTTTCACACCCCAGTGACAGGATCATCAAGGGTTCCCCCCTCGAATAGCAAAATGGATGATATCCAGGTTTTTAAGGTATTATCCCTCGCCTCCCCTCCCCGGGGACAAAAACCGACCTGATCTGGATGAATCAGAGCAGGCAGGTGGGGATTAAGACAATTGGCTAGGAGCTTGGCAAGATCTTGAGATCTACATTGAGGAGAGAAATAGGCCTGTAGCTCCCACAGGCCTGCGGGTCTTTCCCTACCTTGGGTAGGACTGTAATATGCGCAAGGGTGGATCCTGCTGGAAAGGGAGAGCAGGAGGAGACATTGTTAAACACCTCTAAAAGAATCGGGGACAGGGAGGGGAGCAAAATTTTCAAAAATTTACCAGTAAAACCGTCAGGGCCTGGGCTCTTCCCACCAGGGAGTTCTTTGATAACGGCATCCAATTCCTCTCCCGATAACGGTTTCTCCAGAAGTTGCACCTCCTCAGCCGAAAGAGCCGAGAATGGAGAGGGAGGCTTCAGGTTTCAAATGGAGAGGAAGGAGAGGCCAGCAGGAGGTTTGTATAAATTGGAGTAGTAGGAGTGGAATTCTTTTGGCAATCGGGATCTGTGGTGTGGGCCAAAGTCCCTGTTGCAAGTTTTAATACTCGGGATAAGGATTGTGCAATTCTGTCCCTTGTAGCCCACGCTAAGAGATGGCCACTCTTGTTCCCAAACTCATAGAACCTGCTACGTCAGACCTGCAGGAGTTTACCCAAAAGCCCTAAAGAGTCTACAAACCTCAAGTCTAGTCATGAGTAGGTCCTGCAACACACTCCCGGACAGGGCTTGTTTATGCAAAAGCTCCAATGAGGCTACCTTTGGCAAAGCTTTTGCGATGGCGGCCGAACGCGCTTTCTTGAGGCGACTACCATGTTTAATAAGCACGCCTCGCAAAACGCATTTAAGGGCTTCCCATTTAAGTATAGGGGATGTGTGGTCTCTCGCATGATCAGAAATGAAGTGTTCAGTAGCCTCCTGAAGCTCAGCGAGGCAAGCAGAGTCCAACAATAAAGATTCATTAAGAGACGAAGAGTGACATAAACTGGCGCATGGTCTGACCAGAGTACGCTCCCTATGGAGGAGGAGCACAACCAAGGGAGGACACCATGTTGGAGTAAAATATAGTCAATACGACTATACGTATTATGGGGAGAAGAAAAGAAACTATAATCCCTATCTGAAGGATGTTGAAGCCGCCAACCATCCAGAAGCTGAAATTGAAACAGGGCTTTTTTGACTTTTTTGATAGCCGAGTACGAGACGGTGGAGCGCCCAGTGGAGTTATCCATAGCCGGGTCAAGAGTGAGGTTAAAGTCCCCGCAAAAGAGGACCGTACCCTGTGCATGAGAATTCAGTTTTATCTAGTTAAATTCTAAAAAAAAAAGCCGATTGCCTATGATTAAGAGCATATACATTTAAAACCGTAAAAATATGACCAGCGATGTTTAAGATGTTTAAGATCAAGATCAGGTATCTGGCTTCAATATCAGGAATACAACCAATCACGGAGTGGGAGAGGGACTTATGGACAGCGATAGCAACCCCCCGTGACTTAGAGTAGGGGCAGTTGGCAAAATGCCAATGGGGGAAGTATCTATCTTAATTATACTGATCTACTTAAAGTGTGTCTCCTGAAGACATACAATCTGCACCTTTTGACGATGAAAATGGTAAAGAATTTGCGCTCGCTTCTGAGGAACGTTCAGACCCTTGGCGTTGAAGGACGCTATTTTAAGATCCCACATTTAAACAGCAAGGTTGGTCTATTCTTTTATTAAAAAATGAAGATGTATTTCTACAGATGTTAATTTTGATCTATTCTTTTATTAAAATATGAAGATGTACTTGTTCTTCATTCACATTTTATTCTATTTTGTATGTCAAGCAAGAGCCAGCACAGCACAGGTCTGGCTGGGACCTGTGACTCTCCAAGCAGGATTTCTATGTTCCCAGGGCTTAGTTCTGGACGTATTTACAGACGTATTTACGTCCGTAAATACATCACCAATTGAGCCTGAAATAATGACCAAGTAGCTTAGAATGGCTACCTATGGGAAATCCGGACGTATTTACGGTCGTATTTAATGGGGAATGTATTTCCGACGCGAAATCTGTTGCAAATACACTTCACAAAGTGTGGCACGTATTTACAATGTAATTCCGGAACGGATTTCGCATCGGAAATGCATTACACAGTATGAAGAATAAAATGGATTGGTCATTGAAATGAATTACTTAATAAACAGACATATCCAAGTGCTGGAACAATTAAATCAATGTATTAATACATTTTTTACAATAACATTAATGACAATATATATATTAGCTTCAAAGAAAAAAATATCCACTACAAAATGTATTCCAAAGTCCATGGAAATGACACTAATTTAACATCACATAAGCCAATACAGATGTTGGACAGATGTTTTTGTTTTCATTTTTCAAAGTTTTATTGAAAAGACAAAATGATGATACAACAACATCACTGTAATAGGAGCATCAAAATTTCTTCCAGAAATATAATGAAAAGTATTGTGAATTAGACAAGCGAGTGATAACTAGAATTATATTCTGTTTCTATGGATATAGGAGGACTAAAATAGCCCTTCAAGGAAGACTTACTTTACCCTAACACAAATACGTAACTGTTGTTGATAGGATTTAAAAAGAGCAAAACCAAATAACTAAGGAACACGGCAAGCCACCTGGATAGGACCGTTGAGCACAACAATGGTTTTTACTGTGAAGACAAGTATAAACAAACCCGGAGAGAAGGGAATGGAGAATATGCCTGTGTGCTATGGCACCGGATCTGATTGCTGTCCAGTCTATGACAACGTTTTGAAAGCTGTAGACCCAGCAAATATCGTCCAATCCATCCAGGTTCTGTGAAATCTGTCCAGAGCCTGGGTCGATTCTGCCCTCAGCTCTTCCATCCGTTGTAGGAGGAAGATTTCCTTAAACCACTCCGCCAAAGTGGGGGTTGATCTCCACTTTCTGGGAATTAATAATTTGGCAGCTACCAGCAGAAAGAGAACCAGACTACCTTTTAGAACATGTATACTCACGGGAAGCATAAATAATAAGAGAACCGAGGGAGTATTTTGCAGAGGTATACCAGTTACAACCTTAACCACTTTGATTACCTTCCTCCAAAAGGGCTGAACAGATTCACACTCCCACTAGATGTGAGACATGGTCCCTGTTGCTTTCTCACATCTCCAACAGGTATCAGGCACACCCGGATATATATTTAGTGCAGCAGTGTTGGTACTCGGTACCACCTTGACAGAACTTTATAATTAAGTTTCTGTATTTCACAAGAAATCGAGGCTTTATGCCCAAGTGTACAGGCTTTTAACCAGTCTTCATCTGTGAAAGTGCAATCTAGCTCCCGTTCCCAACTATTCTGATAGGTAGGTCGTCTAGTAGACTGAGTCTCTAGCATCATATTGTATAGCGTAGAGATAAGGTGTTTCGATTGTTGTCGCCGAGCACACAGTTCCTCGAAATTAGTGAGGTTTCCAGTAAAATTAAGTTTGCTCTTATTAGTTTCAAAATAATGCTTGAGTTGGAGATATTGCAACCATGTATTCAGCGAACGATTCTGCATTGGTATAGTGTCCTCAAACGGTTTGAAAGTGGAATTTTTAATGAAATCGGCTATAAAATTGGGTAGTTTTTGATCTTCATCCTTGTACAATAAACAGTGTGCCGAGATCGGAATTGCTGAATTCCCCCTAATTGGTACAAGAGGGCCATTTGGGGCATAAAGATTATACTGGCGACCTATCATCTGAAACACGGATAAAGTTATTTGGGTAAACAGAGGGAGTCGCGATAGTCTGATATCTACTAAGGAGGGGAGCAGCCAGGGCAAGGATGAAAGAGATCGTCCGCACATTTGCTCCTCGACCTGTATCCATCGCTTCATAACTCTATTCTGATGCCAGTCGACAATTCTAGCTGCCGTAGCTGCTATATAGTATATTTTAAGATCTGGCATAGCCAGGCCACCCCTCTCCTTTCTCCTGATCAATACGTCTCTTGCAATTCTTGGCTTTTTATTTGCCCAAATGAACCTCTGGAAATATCTATTTATATCCTGGAAAAAGGAATTGGGCAGCTTAGATGGGATAGTTTGGAATAGATAGAGGAATCTAGGCAGAACATTCATCTTGAGGATATTAATTCACCCTATCCAAGAAATATCTTTCTGGTCCCACTTGGTTAAGTCCCCCTTTACCTTATTGGTAGGTCAGCAAAATTAAGGTCGTACGTTTCATGGTAGTGCGTAGGAATCTATACCCCCAGGTATGAGAACGAGCTGTTTGCCCACTTAAAGGGGAATCTGTTCTGCAAGGTAGAAAGTGTGCATGAATCCAAAGTAAGGTTTAGCCCTACGCTTTTGGCGTAGTTCACTTTGAAGTTACTTAACAAGCCAAATACATTTAATAATTTCAGTAGGTGAGGCAAGTAGGATTCCGGTTCCGTAATATATAGCAGTAGGTCGTCTGCAAAGGCGGCACACTTATGCTGCTCTTTCCCAACTTGTAAGCCCCTAATCTCCTGAGCCCCCCCTAATGGATTGCAGAAGGTATTCCATAGCAATGACATAAAGAAGGGGCAATAAAGGGCATCCCTGACGTGTAACATTTCGAATATGAAGAGGGCTCCGTTTATTCTAAGTTGGGCCGACGGGTTATGGTATAGCGCGAAAAATTTTTGTAGTAGGATTGGGCCTACTCCAGCATTTGACAAGACAGATCTCAAAAAAGTCCAATCCACCCTGTCAAATGCCTTTTCCGCATCGAGGGACAATAAAATGGCTGGGGTGTTAGTTTTTTGGGCATGATGGATAAGGGAAAATGTCTTCAGGGTGTTATCTCGTGCCTCCCTACCGGAGATAAAACCTACTTGATCAAAATGTATCAATCTCGGGAGTATAGTATTTAGCCTGATAGCAATAAGTTTTGCATATAGTTTAGTATTAACATTTAATAACGAGATCAGCCTATAGTTGGAGCATATAAGAGGGTCTTTTCCCGGTTTTGGAATCACTGAGATGTGTGCTTGTAGAAAGGAGGGGGGAAATGGCTGGGAGGGAGAGACTGAGTTGCAGGAAGATAACAGGGGGTAAATCAGTTTCTCTTTCAAGACCTTATAAAATTTAGCTGTAAAGCCATTTGGGCCCGGACTTTTTCCCGCTGGCAAAGAGGAAATAGCTTTTGAAAGTTCTTCGGGCGTGAAAGGGTTCTCCATTTCCCTCAACCTATCAACGTCTAGTTCAGGAAGAGGGGAGGCTCTTATAAAAGTAACTAAGTCCTCCGTAGCCGGCATATTGGGAGGGGCGTTGAGTAGACTGTAAATTGTAAAATTTCCCTTAGTAAGCATGAAATTGCCCTAGAATTTCTGAAGTTAGATGACTAGTTTCCCTGCTTGGTTTAATATTGGGATAATAGAGAGAGGCCCTTTTGTCCCTTAGAGCCCTAGTGAGTACTCGGTCTGTTGCCCCACATATAAAATGTGCCTGCGCAGAGTTGCCGGAACCTAGCGGTTTTCTTATCTAGCAATAGGAGGATTTCGTGTCTAGCAGCTACAAGTTCACGCAGGATCGTCTCTGAGAGACTGGATTTGTGTGAGGCTTCTAGGGTCGCTACCCTTGATAATAGTCTAGATAACTTAGCAGCCGCTTCTCTTTTTAACCTAGCCCCGTGTTTAATAAGCACTCCCCTAGCCACACATTTTAACGCTTCCCACTTTAACTGCGGGGAACTAGGGTCTAGGGCAGTGTTTCTCAACTCCAGTCCTCAAGACCCCCCAACAGGTCAGGTTTTCAGGATCTCCCAGAGAATGCACTGATACTAACTATATCACCTGTGCGGAATGCACTGACAATAATGATATCACCTATGCAATGCTGAGGAAATCCTGAAAACTTGGCCTGTTGGTGGGTCCTGAGGACTGGAGTTGAGAAACACTGGTCTAGGGCATGATCATCAAGGAAGCGCTCTATAGTTATGGCCAAATCAGAAAAACAGACTGAATCATTAAGGAGCGATTCATTGAGACGGCAATTGAACTTTTTACCGTTGTGGTGAGGCAACTTTATCTCACAATGGACAGGGGCATGATCGGATAGATAAGTTCCTAGCTTCGGGGAGTAATACGTGTTGAAGGAAGATATAATCAATTCTGCTGTACTGCCCAGTGCACGCCCCTTCATGTTAGGCACAGCCAAAAGTGGCGAAGGTTGCGCCTAACATCGCATCCCTGCGTCCGACAGGGGATTTGACATGGTGAGGCGCAGTTTTCGCCAGAAAACAGGCGCAACTCCCGATCATACATGTCGCCCCAAGTGAGGTAAAATGCCAGAGTAGTAGTTTTGATCAGAAATGTATGCCAAGAACCTCAAATTTTCTTGTATCCTAAAATAGCAGAAATGCATTTTGAAAAAATTCCTATATTCCCTTTGACTGTTTTTTGCCGTTTATAGTGTTTTTTGCCTGATATTGTGTTTACATTGCTTTGCTGCCATACCAACCTATACTAATTTCTTTGAAATTGTTTTGGATTTGCTGACAAATATTTCCTTCTTGGATTGTTTGTATGGTGAAGTGGCTAGTCTCCATTTTGTGTTGTGCACTCCACCCATCCACACAGACAGCTTTTAATCAGAGCAGAATGTAGTTGGGACCTTCTCTCCCTGAAAATATGGAGGTCTGAACAGACACCAAGTAAGGTAAAACGTTAGCATAGGTCCTCATCTGTAGTGAGGTCACCTTGTCGCGGTGGATGGACAATTACAGTTTTGATCAGAAATGTATGCTAAGAACCTCAAATTTTCATGTATCCTAAAGTAGCAGAAATGAATTTGAAAAAATTCCTATATTCCCTTTGACTGATTTTTGGCATTTATAGAGTGCTGCTGATATTGTGTTGTGTTTAGAAGGTGCAAGAGACAGAAGACCAAGAGAAAATGATGAATGTTGAAGAGCATTTTACTTGCAGCTCAAATAATATGAAAATGCGTGCAGTTTCTCTTCTATACCTTGGAAGCGTATTACTCTTGGTTGCAAACTCAGACTCAATACACATCTCAACACCGTTGCATCTCAACACCCACATATTGCACACTGCTACTGCAACCCAACAGATACCTCTCTTAGGGCAACATGTATGAATTCGAACTTTTTTTAAATTGGCCGACACTCCAGTTCTAAAAAAGATATAGAAGAGTGTAAAATACGACAGTATAAAGATTTTTGGCGAATTACATAGAGCTTAATGCGCCAAACTTTGTATGGGCATTTTGAGTGTAATGCGCCACACTTGGCGGCACAAGCTCTATTTTAATGCGCCAAAAATCGGTCGTTAATTCTACACTCTCAGAATCTCATAATCCCAGCATTGAAACATTAAGAGGCGACATTTTAATGAAATTCAAATGCCTACTTTTTTAATTTTACTTGGCGCCAACACCCAGTTCTAAATAGATAAGAAAAAGTGTAAATACACAGATTTTTGGCGCATTGGCATAGAGCTTAGTGCCCAAGTTTTGGGCGCATTACACTCTATGCCCATACAAAGTTTGGCGCATTAAGCTCTATGTAATGCGCCAAAAATCTGTGTGTCGGTGCCAAGTAAAAAAAAGTACGCATTTGAATTCATACATGTCGCCCTTAGTTCCTTAGCGACCGCCCGCCACCTTCTGGTGGCAGGCATTTCAGGTCGTTCATCTGCAGCGACGTTTTTTGGCGTCTCTACAGACATTGGAGTTTGCGGCGCCCGGAGACATAGCAGTGCTGGAAAAAGGGCTGTGCTACAACCTCTGCTCTCCGGTGTTTAACCCTTTGATTGCCGTGGTTCATCACCGCAGCATAACCAAAGGGTTTCCCCTGCTCTGCCGGGTGATCGGGACACCCGGTGGCCTGACAGAGCCCAGGGAATGACTGCACAGTCAGCCCTGGAGACCTAGAGTAGCCCCAGGGCTGTCTGTGTAAGAAGCCAGCGATCAGGGCAGACTGTGTGCTGTCCTTTTGCTGCCTGTGTCAAACTGACACAAATTCTAATGTATTAGCATATATGAATATGCTAATACATTACTATGTGTAAAAAAAAATGTAACACAGTTATCCCTTCATGGGATTAAAAAAACAGTTTAGAAAAAAAGAAATAAATAATAAAATAAAAATAAATATTTAATAAAAAAATAATTGAGCATACATTACACTCACAAAAAAAACAACCTACACATATTAGGTATCCACACGACCGTAATAACCTGTAGAATTAATGTAACAAGTTATTAAGTGTGAAATGTGAATGGTGTAAAAAATATAAAAACAAACAAAACATTTTTTTTAAAATTTAAAAAGAAATCTGCAAATCAGTGAACTTAAACTATTCCCCCCAACAGTAACACGTGTCCTGAATAAGAGGAGGCCCAATACAAGATAATATTAGATGATGGCAAGGGCATCTCTTTCTTAGCTTTCATGATGATGCAAACTTCTGTGCTGTGTGCCATTACTGGGGGGAAAGCCTGTCTCTGGGCCCAGGAAACCTCTACTTGATATACCTACATAACTGGAGCTGAACTAAAACAGACCTAAACTAATAACCAAGCTTTCTCAAGTATATGTAAAAGAACAAAATCGCACACACATATAAATACACCACCTTTGTGATGTGGCCCTATCTTCATACAAGAAATTGATCTTTTATCAACTGTTGAACGTGGCCAGCATTTACTTCCCATCTCTGTGGAGACAGAAAATTCCACCTACAATATGCCTCGGGTTTTGAAAAATCTAGATGGAAAAGAGAATGAATGGAGGACCTTACTCTGTGGGTTTGTCATTGCAAACTTCTTGTCATCACTGGTTGTGCTGTGTGAATTCCCAGAAATACAGTTTAAAGGGGTTTTCTCACTACAAAGATTAGCTTTCAACATGAACAGGCAGTTAAATGAAGATTTTTTCTAAATTAATTTGTCAATAGATTTTACTTTACTCATAAGATAAGAGACATTTTATGTGCTCTTGAGTACACACAGGTTTTTATGGTAATCTGCATACCACAACATAACTCTGGTATCTGATTAGCTGAGAGGGCAGAGAGCATGGACTGGCTGACCCCTGATGAAGCCAGTTTAGCTGGTGAAACATGTTGGGGAGGTCAGGCATGACATTTTAAATTGTGATTCCTCACCTCTGTCTACAAAGTATCACCCGCTGCAGAGGGTATCACAAGGAAGCCTTATATGTTTTATGTCCATTAGATTAGGGATAACTGCCCAAGTAGGATGCTTGGGATCCCCTACTGGAGTTAGTAAAATACTGTATATATAAGGTTTTCCTGTTAGTAGGTGGGGTTCCACCAGACTTGATAATAGAAAAGGAGTTATTCCTTCAGAAGTAGGAAGGGAAAAATTGAGAGGTTAGAAATCAGGTTTTTAAATAGTGTGTATAGAGGTTAAGTACATAATAAAAGTTACGTTTTAGTGTTTTATAGATTGAGAACTGATAGAGTTTAAGTTTGCCTATGGCAAAATAGTAAATATAGAGAGCATGGACTGGCTGAGAAAAACAAATTATCTCCTGGGTACAGATAAGTCCTCACATTACCTGTAACTTTTGTTTAATGAAGATTAGTTCTTTGTACTTGTTTGGGGAATGGCTCAGCTAGAAGCTGAATATGCTAATAACTGCAATAGAACCACCCACAGCTTGAGGAAACAGAGTGAGTGGAAAGTTGCTTGTGACTTAGCAAAACAGGATTGTGAGAAAACTCCTTTAATGACATGATGTGTTTTATTTATCTATGTTCTACTTTTCCCTCTTCCTCTCTCCTCCCTCTGCCATCTGATTTTTCATCTAAAATTTCTCTTTTTATTTCCATTTTCTTAATGTCCATTTTGATTTAACTGAATTGACACATGGGTTGCTGTGTACAGGTTTAATCCTCTTGTGTTTCAGAATCCTTCTCTTCCTATTGAGGTTGAAAACATACAAATGTATACTGGATTAATCTTTGTCTACCACCCTGTACAGGTTTTTATTGGCCTGTATGCAGGCTATTCATGTTGTTTTTTGGTATCTTACATCTACAGTTAAATCCTAAAGTTTACATACACTACAAAACCCTCCCAAATGAGTTTTTTTTTAACAAAAATAAATTTGCTTCATGTAAGGAACACAGAAAGGTCAGATTTTGGCAAGACAAAAGTTTTGTCGCCTTGTCATATAATGCACCCAATCCTAGTTTACAGCCTCACCTGTGCTCACTAATTGATCAGTTAATTAGTGGGTGTGTATAAAAAGAACTCCAGCACCCCAGACCTTCACTTGAACTGCAACTTGACCTCTGACAACATGCCAAAAATCCACCCTGCGACCAAAGCCTTGATTATCAAGAGGCTGAAGACCAGATCCACTGCAGAGGTGGCTGGCACCTTTAATGTGTCTCAGCGTCAAGTACAAAGAATTAAAGAGTGATTAGATGAGACTGGAGATGTTTTTGACAAGCCCAGGTCCGGCAGACCCGCAAGACAACTGCTCAGAGGAACGTTTGTTGGTTCAAAAATCAAAGCCAGACCCTCTTCCACTTCAGCACAGCTCCAACAGGCCTGGTCACCTCAAGTCCCTGTGTCAACTAGAACAGTTTGTAGGATTCTGTCTCGAAATGGCCTCCATGGTCGAATCAGTGCCCAGAAGCCAGCACTTAACAAAAGGCAATTAAAAAACCATGTGGCATTTGCCAAGGCCCACAGCCTGCTAAACGGATGGACGCTGGAAAAGTGGCAGAAGGTGGATTTCTCAGATGAATCTTCAGTTGAATTACACCACAGCTGCCGCAAATACTGCAGGAGACCTACTGGAGCCCGTATGGATCCAAGATACACCCAGAAAACAGTTAAGTTTGGTGGTGGAAAGATCATGGTCTGGGGTTACATTCAGTATGGGGGTGTGCGAAACATTTGCAAGGTGGAAGGCAATATCAATAGCCTAAAATATCAAGAAGTATTAGCTACCTCTTACATTCCCTATCATAAAAGGGGTCAAATTTTGCAGCAGGATGGTGCTCCATCTCATACATCCATCTCTACATCAAAGTTCCTCAAGGCAAAGAAGATCAAGGTGCTCCAGGACTGGCCAGCCCAGTCACCAGACATGAACATCATTGAGCATGTTTGGGGTAGGAAGCTTGATAGACAAAACCAAATAATCTTGACAAACTCTGGGAGGCATGTAAGACTGCATTCTTTGCTATTCCTGATGTCTTCATCAATAAATTGTATGAATCATTGTCGAAACGCATGGATGCAGTCCTTCAAGCTCATGGAAGTCACACAACATATTAAATATGGCTCTAATAGCACCACAACTTCCTTCACCAATGTTATGTTATGAAACACATCTTTGTATTTATAGTGAATTATTTGTTTGATTTTCACATTACTTTCTGTGGGCGACAAAACTTTTGTCTTGCCAAAATCTGACTTTTCTGATTTCCTTAAATGATCAATATTTCAGCAGTGAAGCAAATTTATTTTCGTTAACAAAAACTCTTTTGGGAGGGTTTCAGCTTTCATATGAGTCATTCCTAAAACCAATGGATGAATTTTAAGTCAGGTTATAAGTTTTGGTTTCCACAACATGGATAAGCGACAGAACTTCTGTCAGGGACTGTATATAAAAAGACACATATGCATGTTTTTCTCACTACCTGACATGAAATCAGAATAAACTTTACTGGCTTATGGTCAATTAGGATTACCAAAATTATTTATGTTTGACAAATGCCAGCATATTGAGAGAGAGAGAATTTTTAAGGCATTTTTATTACTTTCTGGAAAGTCAAAAGTTTACATACACTAGGATTACTGTGTATGTAATTTGGGACCTGTAGATGCACAAGTCTGGTTTATCCTTAGGTGCAATTTCCAGATAACTGAAGGTGCCTCATTCATCTGTACAAACAATTATACACAAGTACAAACAAGATGGGAATGTCATACCGCTCAGGAAGGAGACAGGTTCTGTGTCTTTGAGATGAACATGCTTGGGTCCGACATGTGCATATCAACCCAAGAACTAAAGCACAGGACCTTGTGAAGATGCTGGCGGAAGCTGGTAAGTTTGTGTCATTATCCACAATGAAACGAGTACTATATCAACATGGGCTGAAAGGCCACTCTGCCAGGAAGAAGACATTACTCCAAAAGAAACATATAAAAGCCAGATTAATGGTTGCATATGCACACAGGAACAAAGAACTACATTTTTGGAGACATGTCCTGTGGTCTGACGAAACTAAAATTGAAGCGTTTACCCATAATTGCAATCATTACGTTTGGAGGAAAAAGGGAGAAGCTGGGAAGCCTAAGAACACTATCCCAACACTGAAACATGGGGTGGCAGCATCATGTTGTGGGGTTGTTTTGCTTCAGGAGGGACTGGTGCACTTCACATAATATTTGGTTTCATGAGGTTAGTAGATTATGTGGCAATACTGAAGCAACATCTCAAGACATCAGCCAGGAAGTTAAAGCTTCCAAATGCACAATGACCCGAAGCATACTGCCAAACTGGTTACAAAGTGGCATAAGGATAACCAAGTCAATGATTTGGAGTGGCCATCACAAAGCCCTGATCTCAATCCTATTGGTAATTTATGGGCAAAGCTGAATAGCTGAAAAGGCAAGTGTAGGCAAGTACCTACAAACATGGCTCAGTTACACCAGTTCTGTGAGGAAGAATGGCCAAAACTCCTACCAACTATTGTAAGAAGCTTGTGGATGGAAGGATATCCAAAATGTTTGACCCAAGTCATACAGTTTAAGGCAATGCTACCAAATACTAATGAAATGTATGTACATTTTTGACTTTGCAGAAAGTAATAAAAATGCCTTAAAAATTCTCTCTCTCCCCTCTCTCTCTCACTCTCATTATTACGGCATTTGGCAAATATAAATAATTTTGGTAATCCTAAATGACCTAAAATGGGTAAGGTTTATTCTGACCCGTCAGATAGTGAGATGTCAGATAGTGAGAAAAACATGCTTATGTGTCTTTTTATATGGTGTATGTAAACTTCTGGTTTCAACTTTAACTACCCATCCACCTCGTTTGCTAATTTTTAATATGTTTTAAAAAAGTAGAATAAAAAGCAGATTTTGTTTCATGATGCTCACCTGCTTCCAGCAGGTTTTGGCATGTCATTAACCCCTTCCCGACATTGGACATACCCATACGTCCTAGCAGGAAGTGCGTTCCTGCAAATGGATGTATGGCTACATCCTGGAGATCGTGATATGGGACCAATGGTATACTACTGCTAGCCTCATGCCGCATCATTCATGGCCGGAATGCGCTCCGGCCGTGGGTGATTAACCCCTTAGCTGTGGTGATCTATTAAGATCGCCATAGCTAAGTCGCAGACAAAAGAAGAGAGCTTTTTCTGCCTGCTCTCATCGCAGTTGCTGTCTCCTAACGGGCAGCCAGAGAAGAAATACTTCCTGGGCTGTCTGTGATCTCACCATGCCCGGCAATGCATTGTGGGCATTGCCGGGCAGGGTGATTGGAGACCAGTATAGAGCATTTCTGCTCTGTACTGATCTCCTCTTGTATGAGTGATCTGAAGACTACTCATACAAATCCCCTATGGGAGAAAGTGAAAAAAGTTTAAAAAAAAAAAAAAAGTGAAACACAAACAAGAAAAATAAAATAAAAACACGTACACCGCCCTTTTCCCCTTTACAAACGCCAATCGCCCCAAAAAATAAAGTACACATATTTGGTATTGTCATGTGCGTAACAACCTACCCTATAAATATGTCATGCTAAGTAACCCACACGGTGAACGCTGTTAAAAAAAAACAAAGAATTTGATATATCAAAGAAAATGGAATAAAAAGTGATCTGTATACAGAAAAATAAAAAAGTTATGACTATTAGAAGACAGCAATGCATAAATACTGTTTTACAGCACTTCAAAATAAAAGACTATATAAATTGGGTATCGCCGTGATCTCATCAACCCACAGATTAAAACTAACTTGTCACGTATACTGCACAGTGAGCACTGTTAAAAATAAAAAAACACTACTAGGATTGCAGTATTTTTTTTCACCCTACCTTCCAAATACCAGATCAGATTTAAAACTGATCAAAAAGCCTTGTCCCCCCCAAAGATGATACCAATAAAAACATCAACTGATCCCACATAAAACAAGCCCATACACATCTCTGTACACAGAAAAATAAAAAAAACGTATGGCTCTCATACTATGGTGATGTGAAGACTTGTTTTCCTTTTTGAATACAAGTGTTTTTATTGTGTAAAAGCAGAAAAACATTAAAAAAATATACAAATTGGGTATAGTTGTAATTGTATTGACCCGCTGAGTAAAGCTAGCATGTCATTTATATCCCATGTTGACCACTGTAAAAAATAAAAATAAAAAACACAACCAGGATTGCTGTGTTTTCTTCAAAATGCCTCATAAAAACCTTAATAAAAGCGATGAAAGCATCATATGCACCCCATAATGGTACCAATAAAAATGTCAACTCATCCCGCAAAAAAAACAAGCCCATAATCAGCTCCGTATACATAAAAATAAAAAAGTTATGGCTGTCAGAATAGGACAACATAAAAATGCAATTTTTTATAGACATTTCTATTGTGGAGAAGTAATAAAACACAAAAAGCTATATAAAATTTATATCATTGTAATTGTAATGACCCCCCATAGTAAAGTTAGCCTGTCATTTACACTGCACAGAGAACGCTGTAAAAAAACAATGGAAGAACTGCGTTTTTTCCTCCCATTTTCATGGCCCAATTAAAAAAAAAACTTTTGAACACCTGTATGACCAAAATGCACAATACACCTCTAGATGAGATCCATGAGGGGTGTTGAATCCAAATGGAGTGACTTCTGAAAGGTTTCACCTGTTCTGGTACTTTGGGGGCTTTGCAAATGCGACATAGCACCCACCAAAATCTGTGTTTCCAAAGGCCAGATAACGCTCCCTCCCTTGTACGCTTGGCCATGCAACCAAACAGCAGTTTACACCCATATATAGGGTACTGCTGAACTTGGAAGAAATTGCGTAACAAAAATTTGGGGTGTTTTTTTACAGGACTCATTGTAAAAATTAAACATTTTCAGCTAAAATCACAGATTTTTGGAAAACAATATTTTTTTTATTTTCACTGCCAAATGCTAAAAAAATTGTTAAACACCTGTGGGGTCGATATACTCACTAAACCCCTGGATATATTCCTTAAGGGTGTTCGCATATTTGTAAAAGTGTCTAAATAAAATCGTATTGAAAATGAGACCCCAAAGTCTAAGTTGCATTTCCCTGGTGACATCTACTGTGTTCTTGTGACTAATGGATAAAAATTGAAAATCTGCAAAACAAGTAAAATTTTTACATTTCACTTCCACTTTGCTTTAATTCCTGAAACACCTAGTGGGTTAATAAACTTCCTAAATGCTGTTTTGAATACTTTAAGAGGGGTACTTTCTTATATGTAGTTGTTGATGGGGTTATCTAATATACAAGCCTGTCAAAACCACGTCAGAACTGGACTGATCCCTAAAAAAAATGTTAATTGCAAATTTTCTTGAAAATGACTACTATATTTCTAAGCCCCCTAATGTCATAAAAAAGACATTTAAAGAGAACCTGTCACATAGGTTAAGCCCCCCTTGCTGAGGACAGCACAAGCTAGTGTCAGACCTGCTGTTCCCAGCACTGTGCCCCTTATTCTGTAAGATGCTGTAGTTTTAGAGCATTTACCCCTCAAATCTTATTCATGAGCAGGTGTTAGCCCCGCAGACTGACAGTTATTCACATATTTCTACCTATTCAAAGTAATAGGTTAATCATTTGAGGTGGGCGGGGCTAGCCTCAGGTGGGCGGGGTTTGAAAAAAACTGACTCTGTGAATGACTCTTCTGGCTGAAAACTGCAGATTTGAGCATTAAATACACAAAAACTACAGTATCTTACAGAATAAGGGACACAACACTGGAAACAGCAGGTCTGACACTAGCTTGTTCTGCCCTCAGCCAGGGGGCATAACATATGTGACAGGTTCTCTTTAAAGAATGATGCCAACCTACAGTATGCAATTACTTCTGTAGCTATGGTAATTTATCGCCGCACAGTGCTCTCTGCTATGTGAAAGATCCTCAACCTTCATTCATTGGCAATCAATAGGCGATAGCAGATACCGGAGTTGCAAAAGTATCAAACATTTATTAAAAAGTCCCATACATTTAAGACTTAAACTTGTTACTTGCGATTTAGTATTGATGGAAGTCCATAGTAAGCGGCAGTGATACATCAATTCACGATTCCATGCTGCAAACGCATAGCCTGGCTACTCCATCTTGGAGCAGAGACACTTCTGACAGGCAGGCGTGGCGCAAGACGCGCGCGATGTTTCGGGTGAAACCTCCCCCTTTCTCAAGCACGCGCTGCTAAATCTCCTAGTACCTTCACTCACCTCTACAGCTCTATTCCTCAATACCATTTTGATGTTACTGCAGCAAAAAGAAATATACACGCATTAAGGGATACTAGTCAATTTTTACAGATATTGGAGTCTTTTTCAGATATAGGTTCATGTACACTGTGTACTTTGGATGTTAAATCTTTATTTACCAGCATACCGTACATGGAGGGTATGCAAGCCGCGAGAGAGGCGTTGGGCGAAGATCCCACACTCACTAACCAAAGGATTAACTTCTTGATGATGCTGTTGGACATTGTTCTGACAAAGAACTACTTTAGATATCTGCAGGTACAAGGGACATCTATGGGGTCGCCCGTTGCACCCAGTTATGCGAATACATTTATGGCGGCTTTGGAAAAACAGCATATCATTAAAACCCTGGGTTATGGCGATGTCGTGGCCTGGTATAGATATGTGGATGACATCTTTGTTCTGTGGAAGGGCACTGAGAAAGAACTTGAGATATTTGTTGAGAATATTAATAAAATACATCCTCTTATAAAATTTACCGCCACAATGGACAAAGATGTCATCCACTATCTTGACATAGAAATTAGGAAGACTGATGGCAGGTTTTGTACAAGCCTGTTCACTAAACCTACTGAGAGGAATAATGTTCTTCAGAAGAGGAGCTATCATGCGCCAAAAATATTTGATGGAATAGTGAAGGGCCAGTTCACAAGGGTAAGACGAATCTGCTCAACTGATCAAGAACAAAGTCAGAAAGTAATTAAAAAATTTGTGGAAAGGGGTTACCTTAGGAGGCATATGGAAACAATAGCGCAAAATATAGAAAAAAAGGAACGACTTGCATTATTTAATAAACAACAGAAAAAGGACAAAGAGGGTAGGCTTGTATTTGTTAGTACCTATGATACTCACAGTGAAATGATAAAAAGAGTAATAAAAAAACACTGGAGCATTCTAATGAGTGATAACAAATTTGGTTAACTATTTAAAGAACAACCGCATTTCATATATCGTAGGGGACGTACAGTAGGTAGCCAAATTGTGCATAGTGACATACAAGAAAAATCAACCAGCAGGAAACTTTTTTTGAACCCAGAAAGAAGGGGGACATACCCTTGTGCAAATTGCCAGAATTGTAGTGCAGTGATTAGGGGTCCATATATATCACATCCTACGAATGGGAAAAACATACCAATTAGAGGTGCATTCACATGTGACACTAGGAATGCGGTTTACATTCTGAAGTGCTCATGTGGACAAACAGCGCGGAGTGTGAAAACTAGGCTCAATGAACACCGCAGTAACATCAGAATGGTATTGAGGAATAGAGCTGTAGAGGTGAGCGAAGGTACTAGGAGATTTGGGGAAACGAGTGTGGCCAGACATTTCTTGGAGAATAATCATAGTGTGTCTGAAATGAGATGGGCCGTACTAGAGGAAGTTAGGGTGAGAGGGGGACAACCAACAGAAGTGCTTCTCTTACAACGAGAAGCGAGATGGATTCATGTTATGAATACACTTGCATCAGCTGGGATGAATGAAAGTTGGGGCCTTAGAGCCTTTCTATAAGCGATGTGGTTTAGTAAGTTATTATCAGCTCTTTTGGCGGTTACATATGTTGCAACTTTCTACGTTAAGCTATAAATAGCAGAGGGAAAGTTAGCAGCGCATGCTTGAAAAAGGGGACGGTTTCACCCGAAACGTCACGCGCGTCTTGCGCCACGCCTGCCTGTCAGAAGTGTCTGTGCTCCAAGATAGAGTAGCCAGGCTATGCGTTTGCAGCATGGAATCGTGAATTGATGTATCACTGCCACTTACTATGGACTTCCATCACTACTAAATCGCAAGTAACAAGTTGTTACAATTTAAGTCTTAAATGTATGGGACTTTTTAATAAATGTTTGATACTTTTGCAACTCCGGTATCTGCTATCGCCTATTGATTTCCAACCTACAGTAGACATATGGTAGATGCTAGTTATAAACTATTTTGAGTGGAATAACTATCTGTCTTAAACACAGTTTAAAGTTTGAAAATGTTACATTTTTCACATTTTTCATGATACTTTGATATTTTTCACAAATAAACAAATATTTTATGGATCAACATTTCTTACTAACTTAAAGCACAATGTGTCATGAGAAAACATTCTCTGAATCACATGAATAGGTAAAAAGTATCAAAAAGTTATTCTCACTTAAAGTGACACGTAATATTTAAAAAATGGGGCTCTGTCTGGAAGGTCAAAACTGGCTGTAACAGTAAGGGGTTAAACATGGTACAAACAATAGGTTTCATGTTGTTTGTGTACATAGATTACATACAGTTTACAATATAAATGTTGTATATAATGCATCCAAAAAACAAAAATAAAGTTTTCTGCTCAGTGATTTTATAAACTGAAGATGAGAGCACCTTTTAGAGTTTGTTTTAAGGTACATATCAGAGTAAGTGGTGAAATTGACAGCTATAAAGTGTGTAGTCAGCAGAGGTGAGCTCTTTGGTGCTCTTTTGGGAGTTTCAGGATGCCTCTTATTATTGTTACTCTCCAGATTCGGGTTAAGCAGAAATGGACTGATCTGTGCACATTCTGAAAGTCCTGCGACCATGGGAAAATCATACACCCAGTCACCAGCCTTTTAAAGACATTAAAGAGGTTGGTGATTTTTTAGTTTGTAAAAGGGATGGTAGTTGGTTGCATGCTTTCACTATGATCACTAGCAAAGCACAACATTTTTCTTTACTAGAATTGCCACTGCAAGTTTTGCACCATAAAAGAAAAAAGTGGGAGAGTCCAGTCCTTTCAATTTTCAAATCCACTGTATACTTGTTATGTTGCAAATACAATGCAAAAGGTAAAAACCACAGAAAGTCTACAGCAAAATCTGATTTATGTGAATATAAAGCAACATAAGCAGAAGAAATCAAGTTGCTTTGGTTCACTACAAATGTAACCCATATGCAATTTTACTATGAGTTTTGTCTGCATAGTTTGCATACTTGGGTACACACATCTAGAATGGATTTGCATGTCTTCCGATACAGGTGTCAGCTTAAAATCCCTGATTGGTTTTGTTTTAGTGCCCTATATTTTAAGCTACAGCTTGTATCTAGTTTAAAACAATTATCTGTGCTTCTAATATAGCTATGTAGGACAATGTGAGGACTTATATCCTAATAATGCATGAACCTGGCATTAAATATAGGGTGTAACTATAAGGCAGACGTGTCAAACTGCGGCCCTTCAGCTTTTGGGAAACTACAACTCCCATCATGCCCACTGTTATAGATTATATAAATGCATGATGGGAGTTGTAGTTTCCCAACAGCTGGAGGGCCGCAGTTTGACACCTGTGCTATAAGGGATGCAGTCAATACTGGGCCTTCGAGGCTGAGGGGATCCAAAGCCCCTTTCACTACATACCCTGTTTCCCCGAAAATAAAACAGCATCTTATATTAATTTTTGCTCCTAACGTTGCACTATGTCTTATTTTCAGGGGGTGACTTATTTTTCCATGAATAAATTATAGCATGCTATACTAGTGTGTATATATATATATATATATATATATATATATATATATATATATATAATAATTTACTTAAAGTTTAGAGTCACAAACCATAGGATATATGTATGTAAAGGACATTTTATGGCAGCTGCAGTGACTTATCTCAGAGGATGGCAAACGTGACATGCTGGGACTTGTAGAACTAGAAGTTCCAGCATGCCCCATCAGCCATCCTGTGAGATGTGTGTGTGTGTGTGTTAGTATCATTGCTCTGTTCTCCCCCCCTCTTCCCTCTATTACTTACATGTACTTTCTGTCTCCTGTCCTGGGATGTTTGGGACCTGTGGTGACATCACAGTCACATGACCTCCCTGCACAGGTCTTTCAACACTCTGCTGCAACAATATGTCCCAGGGCTGTTTCTCGGGGTGAGCGGGGCTTGGGAACAACAACCTTTCTCTCTGCCCACTCTTAGGGACAGCCCTGTGTATGGGGAGCTGCAGTAATGATTCCGTTATGTCTTATTTTCGGGGGTGTGCCTTATATTAGGGAATTCAACAAAATCTCTGCTATGTCTTACTTTCGAGGGTGTCTTATTTTCGGGGAAACACGGTAAGAAGACACTGTATTATAAAAAGCTTATGGTTAGTGGGCCACCCAGTAAGGCAGGTATATATCCGTCCCCTCAGTAAGGCAGGTATATATAGGTCCCCTCAGACAGGTATATATAGGTCCCCTCAGTTAGGCAGGTATATATAGGCCCCCTCAGTTAGGCAGGTATATATAGGTCCCCTCAGTTAGGCAGGTATATATAGGTCCCCTCAGTTAGGCAGGTATATATAGGTCCCCTCAGTTAGGCAGGTATATATAGGTCCCCTCAGTTAGGCAGGTATATATAGGCTCCCTCAGTTAGGCAGGTATATAAATCGGCAATAAAAATAATAACAATAATACTTACCTTTCCTCCTTTCCCTGCCAAGCGCTTTCCTCTTCTGCACGACACTGGCGGCGTGATGTCATCACGCTGCCAGTGCAGGGACGCTTCTCCAGCATCTCCTCCACCACACAGCCTGTAAGAGTGACGGCTGTGCAACTCAGGAGAGAAAACAATTTGATGTGTCCCTCCCATGGGCCAGTCCGACACTGAGTGGTATAACATGAATAAAAGATACACTGACAAAATAAATTATAACAAGATCAATAGAAAACATAGTTGTACTCATGGTAAATTCCACCGGGAATGAGGATACTGAGGTGATGGATCCAGACAGCTTCTTTATGTGTAAGAATGGCGATGTGGTTACCACAACGGCAAGGACAAGGACCTGTTCCGAAACCTGAAATCTTAGTCAGGAGATTTGACGGGTGGCTTATGAAAAATTGTGGGGCAATGCGAGCCACTCTTTCTTTGAAATGTCTTTATTAAGCAACACAAAGTACAGCAAATATAGACTGTAGAATACAATTTGTATGTGAATATTAGTAACATGAGGTTCAGAGTTTGTGAACATGTGTATTTCATGTATTACCATTTTTAAATTAAAAAAAATTTAACAAAATAAAACTGACCCCAAGTTTTAAAACCAAAAAAAACCGTGAGAGCCGCTAGGCTTTCGATCTTCAATGTCTGTTCCAAGTGATTCAGAACCATGTATCCGTCCCATCTGTCATCAGGAAAAGGCTAGAGTCAGGTTATTTCTAAGCAGCAAAAATAAAGATCTCTCAATTTGTTTAGCAGTACGTCTTCTTGGAGTTATAGGGGTATTCAGGTCAAAAAGCACAATGAACATCTCACTTCACAACAACATGTGTCATGGGGAAGGATAAGGGCAGGTGCAAGGCTAAAAACAAAGATTATTATTTCATTTAAAATCCAAGGCACATGCAAAAATAAAGCATACATCAATACAACATACATACATCGAGAAGTGCTCCGTTCTCCAAGCCCCACCTCCGGTCTTGATAAAGTGTCCAGTTAGCATGGCTGCCGCTTTCTACTACCAACATCTTGTTTCCCTGTTCAAAACTGGACTCCCGGGCACCCAGAAGCAATCTAAAGACATAGCTAGATGTTTTCATCAATTGGGTAGGTCAGGTCACAACATCTCCTAAATTGGTGTCTCTCCCATTAATATCTGTTCCTGGAACCATGAGGTATAGGTGAAGCACTCCCTAATGGCCCCCTGTATTCTCTGTGGGAGTAAGGGAATAAAACTGCCCCAGACTTGGAAACATTTTCAACATGTGTCTTTTTACCTGAGGCCTCTCCCCAATCCATTTTTAGTATATAGGACAATTTGTCTAAAAACATCCTGAAAGGGGGTGGAGATTCGTGTATCCACGTGTTCAAAATGGTATTGACGCCTGCCGCTGAAATCATATATAATAGTTTTCTACTCCCCGGTTCACAAATATGGCCCATAGGGGATTATCAGGAACATAATTCGTTAGGTGCGTTCTTGTAAACAACATCACCCGTGCCCAAAAGTCCTGTATCACCGGGCAACTCCAAAGACAATGAAATATATCTGCCTCCAGCTCCCCACATCGGAAGCAACCACTGCTCTCAAAGATGCCCATACAATGGCCCCTGACTGGGGTAATGTAAGCCCTGTGGTATAACTGGAGAGACATCTCCCAGTACCTACTTGAGGCCAAAAATTTGCGGCTATTAGCTAATGCCGTGAGTAAGGTGTGTACCTCCAGGCTAGGATCATCTTCCACCCACTTCGCCAGCGCCATCGTTGATTCAGAGAAATCTAGTGGCTTATGTAAGATTTTATAATAACGAGTAGTCAGGCCCCTTTCCGCAGTGCTCCTAAGCAAGAATTTACGTAACAGTGGGTCCCATTCCTTCTGTGTAAAATGTGAAATCAGTGTCAGAACATAGCTTCGAGCACTTAAGTAAGGGAAAAAGGAGACCCCCGCCTCAGGGAACCTGGCTCTTAATTCTTCCAGACACAGAATCCTACGCGTCTTTGTATCTATTAGATCATAGACTGACAATATCCCACCCTTTTCCCCACATGTAGAAATCCTTATGCGGAGCCCCCTTTTGAAAGTCCGGATTACCTATAAGAGTGCGAAACATGTGGGTGCAGTCCCAGCAGCCCCCTCAATTTTTGCCACCCCCGCCATGTTGAAAATACCAGTGGATTAGATCAAATCAATTCTGGGATTTGATGTAAGGGCGAGTGCAAAAAATTTGCCAGCCGGGTTTTCCCTACGAACGATTGCTCGGTCTTAGTATCCATATATATTGATGTGTTTTGTAGCCAGTCCACTGCCGGACGAATCAGCGCAGCCACATTGTATGCTCGGATATTCAGAAAATTAATACCCCCGTTGTCCCTGGACTGCTGCAAGATTACCAACGGGATCCGAGGCCTCTTACCACCCCAAATGAAGCGGCGAAAAAGCATATTTATGCGTATCTCGTCTTTGCGCCTGACATAAAGTGGAAGAGAGTGTAGGAGGTACAGTAATTTGGGAAACTCTACTAATTTGATAAGGTTTCCCCTGCCCACATAGGACAGCGGGAGCTGCCTCCATGCATGCAATCTTGCTTCCATCGAAACTATATAAGGGGTAATATTGTTTTTGTATAAATTGGAAGGAAGTCTCGATATTGATACTCCCAAATAGGGCATCTTATTGGTACACCAATTAAACGGATAAAGTGATGCCCATGTAGGTTTTGCTGGTACCTTGAGTATCATTGCGTATGTCTTGTCAAACTTGATGTAATATCCCGAAAGGGAACCCGCCTCCCGCAGCGTCCGCATAACCCTCTGTAAGTTGTGTCGTGGGTTTTTCAAAACCAGCAGTACATCATCTGCAAACGCCACTATGTCCACAATCGGAGAATCTTCCAGATTCCCATCCGTGGCATGAATTGGCTTTAGACAATACAATAACAGATCTAACGCGAGATCAAAGAGCAATGGAAATAGTGGACAGCCCTGTCTGGTACCTCTAAACATATCTATTGGGGGAGTGAGAAGCCCATTAATTAAAAGATTAGTGGATGAACCCTCTTGGATGTAAGAAACAAAATTTATAAATGTAGGGCCAAAGTTCCTCCTTGACAAGGTGGCAGACAGAAAGGGCCACGAAACTCTGTCGAATGCTTTTTCAGCATCTAAGCTTAGAAGCATCAGGATGTCTGAGGAAGGTTCCGAGGCCGTCGCCCCCCCACCACCTCCCGAATATTCTTCACCGCCTGTCGCCCCTGCACAAAACCCCTCTGGGCCGGGTGCACTATATTTGGAAGAAAGGATTGAAGTCGAGTTGCTAAGATTTTGGTTAGGAATTTATAGTCATTGTTGAGCTGTTGGGTGGTAATTTTTGACCAGGGTTTGGTCTTTGCCCGGTTTCGGGAGTAAGATCGCACACGACTCCGAGAATGGCTCCATTGCTCTCTGATCCTGATATACTGCATTATATAGGCCAGTCAATATTGGTGTCACTTCAACTGGTAAGAGTTTGTAAAATTCATTGCCATAGCCATCCAGCCCAGGCGACTTCCCACTGGCTGAGGATGCTATGGCTGTCCTCACCTCCTCCTCTGTGATCGGGCCATCTAGAAATGTCCGCTGTTCCTCAGTGAGGCCCGGAAGGGACCCAGTAGCCAGGAAAGACTCTATCTGATCCATCTCTGTCGGTGGCGCTCTATAGAGATCCTCAAAGAACTCAACAAATAATCTTGAGATCTCTTCTGGCGCTGTGAGTCGTGTCTCGGAGGCAGGGTCTTTCTGTACTGGTTTGCGACTATGTTGTGTTCTAACCAATCTTGCCAACATCCGACTGTCCCGATTCGCCCCCCGAAAATATCTGTTCTGATTAAGTTTTATTAGCCAATTCGCTTGACTCTGCACAAAGGATTCTAGAACCGTTTTGGCCTCTTTGGAAGTTAGTTCCGCGGCCGCAGATGGAGAGGTCGCCAGTTCCCTCTGCGTCAGCAACAGGGTAGCCTGCAACTTTTCAAATTTAGTTTGGGCCTCCCGCCTCCTGCCCGCAACATAATTAATAATATGGCCCCTCATAACCGCCTTTGCAGCAGCCCAGAACAAAGGGACATTGTCTATATGCGCCAAATTATCATCTACGTAGTTAGTCCAGTGTACCTGCAAAAAGGACTTAAAGTCTTCAGATTGCAACAGGTAGCCCGGAAATCGCCAAACCTACTCTTGATTTGTGGCCCTGGACGCGAGATCAACAACGTGACTGGGGCGTGGTCCGAAATGGCTATAGTATGGACCGTGGAGTCCACTACTGAATCCCACAATCTTAGGGAGATAAGGAAGTAGTCGATTCTAGTGAAGCTTTTGTGAACCGAGGAGTAGAATGTGAATTCCCTCACGCCCATATTCAGGGAGCGCCAGGGGTCACAGAGTGCATTATTATCCGCCAGATTTAATACGGAGCCACTCTTTCTTACAGCGGAGGGGGAATTTGGGGGGAGATGGGTTGT
>JAODAL010025871.1:0-57818 GCA_025379985.1 Phyllomedusa bahiana | reverse complement strand
AAGAAAAATTTAAAACCCTATATATCACAGAGCTCAGCTCCTCTATCATATAACCCTATATGCAGACTTATTCAAAAGGTCCGACTTATTTTATAGCTTAATCAGTGGTTATATTTTATTTATTTAATAAAGATATAAACCCTATTTGGGATTATATCCCTTATTTTATTCGGCACTGCCATTATTGCTATTATCCAAAGCGCTAGACCCTTGCTATCTCCTTAAATTTTCTTTTGCCATACAAAAGTAAAATTGAATTGCATATTCTGACATCGAGGACTCGAGGTACCTCCTCTATCACATAACCCTATATATCACAGAACTCAGCTTCTCTCCTCTATCATATAACCCTATATATATCACAGAGTTCAGCTTCTCTCCCTCTATATATAACCCTATATATCACAGAGCTCAGTTTCTCTCCTCTATCATATAACTCTATATATCACAGAGCTCAGCTTCTCTCCTCTATCATATAACCCTATATATCTCAGAGCTCAGCTTCTCTCCTCTATCATATAACCCTATATATCTCAGAGCTCAGCTACTCTCGTCTATAATATAACCCTATATATCACAGAGCTCAGCTTCTCTCCTCTATCATATAACACTATAAATCACAGAGCTCAGCTTCTCTCCCTCTATCATATAACACTATATATCACAGAGCTCAGCTTCTCTCCCTCTATCATATAACCCTATATATCGCATAGAGCTCAGCTTCTCTCCTCTCTTCTCTATCATATAACCGCTATATATCACAGAGTTCAGTCTTCTTGCTCTCTATCAATAACTCTATATATCACAGAGCTCAAGCTTCTTCCCAATTATGAATATAACCATATCTCAGACTCAGCTACTCTCCTTTATAATATAACCCTAAATCACAGAGCCCAGCTTCTCTCCCACTATCAAATAACACTATAAATCACAAGCTCAGTTTCTCTCCCTCATCATAAACCAAAATCACAGAGCTCGCTTCCCCTCCCTCATCAATAACCCTAATATCACAAGCTCAGTTTCTCTCCCTCTACTATAACCCTAAAATCGCAGACCATTTCTCTCTTCTATCATATAACCCTATATACAAGAGCTCCTTTCTCTCCTCTATCAATAACCATAAAATCACAGAGCTCAGCTTTCCACCCCCTCATCACATCCGCTCCAGATAAGAGTAGATAAAACTACCTGTCAAGTTTTTTTTAAGACTGCTTCTTTTGGTCACCACCTAAGTTATTAGCCACGGCAATGGTAGGAGCTTACCTAACCCCTTTTGTAGGACAGCAAAAGATTTATGAGATCAAAACCATAAATTATGTATGCAGCTTTTATTCAGGACGTCTACATGGACATAATGTGCTTGGTTGGTCACTGAACCGCTCAGATCACCTTCTTTTTCTAACCCGCAATGGAAAATGAAAACTGAAACCGGTTTTAATTTCTTAAAGCAATGGATTGCAGTTTTGCCTCTACTATTCTTACACACAAGGACCAGGATGCAGGGAGCATTCTAGTTTTAAAGGGAACCTGTCTGTGGTATATGCTAACCTACCGGAAAGCAGGAGATACAAGAGAAGCTGAGCTCTGTGATATATTGGCTTATACAGTATAATTTAGAGCAGGATGCAGTGTAAATCCTGACAGGACTCTTAGGCCTCGTTCACACGGCGTATTTGGGGACGGATTGGCGCCGTATTCCGCGCCGGATTTGCGCTGCAATACGGCCGCAATCCGTCCCTGTCATTACGGTAATCCACTGCTCTCAAGAAACAGTGGAATCCGTCGCTCCTCCCCCCCTGCAAATCCGCCGCGGGGGAGAAAGTGACATGCACATTATTTACGGCGCGGACGCGCCGAAAAAAAGGCATTGTTTTATGGGGCCGGGAGTGGCGCCCCCGCCGCCCCTCCGGCCCCGCGCCCCCGTCCCACCCCTTATTCACGGCGGATTTGTGAGCTCAATACGGCTCACAAATCCGTCGGGAATAAGCCGTGTGAACACGGCCTTAGAGGAGACTGTGAGAATCCTGCAGACCCTGTCCCTTTAAGCTGTCAATCGTCTCTTCTAGAAGACCTATCAGTATTTTCTATGCTTTTTACAAAGAAATCTCGCTCTAAGTCACATGCAACCATTTGGCTATACTGAAAACTCCCATTAAAATGAATGGAGAAGGGTTACGCTTGCGCAGTCACTTCTTAATTCCGAATGGGAGTTTGAGGACCCGTTCTGGAGATAAATACAGGTCCTAGAGGTGGGCAAATCCTATCGCTATACCATCAATGTCTGTTAGCCGTTTTAATGAATTCCCCTCATAGTTTTACCTCTGAGTAAGTAGCTACAGACCCAACAACACACACTGGGAACAAAGTACAAGATCAGCAGAGATACAGACAGGTCAGATTCATTTTGGGGATTACTGATCCATGAGTATGTAATTGAGCAGTGAGCATTTTGAACAGGTAAGGATAGACATCAGGCAATGAAACTCTCCCCCAATGGGTAGTATAGTACTACTGACCTAATATATCGTGCAAATCTATAAAACGTAGGTAATGTAATGATAAATGTGTTATCCAGCACCATCAGATTACCTGCCAATAATCCAGTAACTCTACATTGAATTACATACACATACATACATATATATATATATATATATATATATATATATATATATATAGATATATACACACACACACACACACACACACATATATATAGCTTATTCGCCACTAAACCTTCAGGTAGCCATGCCAGAAAAAAAAATTTCTTTTTTTTTTTTTTTTTTATTTGAATTTTTTTTTTTTTAGTTAATGTTAAATGTGGCTAGGATGTGAGAAAATACTTATCTCCTGGTTGTCTTTCATTCATCGGACGGTGCACGGGAATATAGGATCAGACATTTCATTACGTGCCACACAAAGAATGTCATATATATGGCATGCTGTCCATGCCCAAAAGCATATATTGGGATAACCACACGGGAACTTAAAGTGCGGACACGGGAACATGTACGAGACATAACAGCAGCAAGAGATATGAGGCAGTTTGATCAATTAAAAACACTACCGAGACATTTCCTCAAACACCATGAATGTAATGCAGGATTGTTGAAGGTGAAGGGTATTGATCTGGTACATCTAGGGATCAGAGGTGGTGATAGTATGAGAACCCTTGAGCAGAAAGAAACGAAATGGATTGTGGCTCTAAATACTATGACCCCTATAGGACTAAACGAAAAATTGAACTTTGCATCGTTTTTATGATGCATATCGTTTAGTCCATGTGGTTTATTTGGCTTTGAGATTTGATACATAAATGATTATTCTCCACAATACTCTGATTTATGTCTATCATTTTTAATTGGTTTTTAACTTTTCCTTTTTCCTGTCAGCTGTAGTTTTTTAGAATCCTGGGATATCATCACATGGCCTCTTATACAACATATACGAAAATCATACTACTGTCTTGGATTTATGGATCCCAATATAAGTACTGGCATAATGAAGGATAAATTATTGCCACCAATATTCGAAAGAAGTGGATCAAGTATTATGCCTCGGGACCATATAGATATAATTATTGTTATGATATTGAATTTGTACATTGTGTATTATTTACAATTTGTATTATGACTATACATATGTATGAATGATAACTTGTTGTTATATAGCCTATAGCGAAAATACGATTGGTTCATAGCACATGCAGTGATCATGTATTGGTAGTTATATGCAGTGACGGCTGCTTGATATGATGTTACCTTCTGATCCGCCGCTGTGAACTTTCCTGAGGTTGTGCGCATGCCTGGTGTGGGGAAGTGTCGCCAGTGCCCGCTTCGGCATCCAATGGTGCTGGCGCGCATGTCCGGGAGATTGGTTCTCTCGCGCATGCGTAATAGCGCGAGATTGCCGGAAGTGGGGCACATGACGCCTTCCTTCCGAACACAACGCATGCGCCGAGAACACCCCAGGTGTTGAGAATCCCAGGTACTATTTAAAGCTGACCAGATTGAGGTAACGTTATCACCCCCTGAGGAAGCGATCTAAACGCGAAACGCGCGTTGGGGCCATAGGCGATACCCTCCAGTCACCACTTTACTGGTTAAGTATTTACTATGTTTTTTATGTATCATGTCCATTCTGGGGCTCTAAATGTCGGCTTGTTACTTAGGTTAGCCAGGCAGTGATATTTATTAGGAGCAATTGGTTATAACTGGCAGATACATATGTGTATTTTGATCTTAACCTAAAAATTACAACTTTTTCACAATAGTGCTGACTGGATGTTGTTATTACCTATACTACTACTATTTGGTGATTTTTTGTATACCTCATATTTTTAATGATTTTAATTATTGTTCAAATAAAGATTTTGTATACTTTTGATCATATAACTCTCGTTTCGGTGCTTTTTTGGTATGTATTATAGTATGTTGAGAGTGATCTAGATATGATAGGAGGCCATTTACGTCAGAGGTCTAGCCTATTGAGCTATTGGGGTGTTGCCCTTGGTTACTTTAATATATATATATATATATATATACACACACACATATATATGCTTATTCGCCACTAAACCTTCAGGTAGCCATGCCAGAAAAAAAAATTTCATTTTTGTTGTTTTTTTTTTTTTAATTTGAATTTTTTTTTTTTTAGTTAATGTTAAATGTGGCTAGGATGTGAGGAAATACTTATCTCCTGGTTCACCACTGCTGCTATTCTGTAGTATCCCGGGATTTGCTCCTCTTCACTTCCTGTGCTTTCCAACAGCAGAGTCCTTCACTCTATTTACTCACAATGGAGCGTGAGCCTCTGCTGATGGACAGCACATGACATGGAAAGTGAAGAGAAACATATCCCATGGTGCTACAGAATGGCAGCAGTGGGGAAACGGGAGGTGGGTATGGTATTTTAAAAAACAAAAAACAAACTGGAACAACCCTTTAAAAGCACTTTAGACAGTGACACCATATCTCTAGGGTATAACATCATTGTCTTATACGTCCTGGTCCTACCTCTGGGATCCGCACCAATATTCTAAACTAGCCCCCAAACCTCTCTGGCTATACAGGCAGTCTCTAACTTACACCGTTCCGACTTACATCTGTCCCCTAGTAAAACGGAGACTTATGGGGAATGCTGGCACTTTTAATTCCATGTTCCACAGCAGATAGAAGCTATGGCACGACAAGTTCCAGCATGCCACAGCAACACGTGAGGTGAAAATGAGGGGAAATCATCTTAACAAGGACACAGACAGCAAAATAAATGTAAAAACCCTTCCCTGCACTATCCAAAGCGGGAAAAAAAAACACTTTTGTGCTGGAGTTATATTTAATAAATATACCTGTTCCGACTTACATACAAACTCAACTTAAGAACAAACCTACAGCCCCTATTCCGTTCATAACCCAGGGACTGCCTGTACTTGCAACTTCCATTCATGTCTATGGGGGATTTTGGAGATACAAATATCTCCCAGAGGTAGGACCTGGACCTATCAGACAATGATGGCATATACTAGTGACAAGAATACTCCTTTAAAAGGGAACCGTCACATAGGTATATGGCCCCCATTGCGAGGCAGCACAAGCTAGGGGTCAACCTTCTGTTTTCCAGCACTGTGCCCCCTTATTCTGCAAGATGCTGGAGTTGTAGAGCATTTACCCCTCAAATCTTATTCATGAGCAGGTGTTAGCCACGCCCACCAAAGGCTAGCCCCCGCCCACTGACAGTTATTCACATGTTTCTACCTATTCAAAGTAATGTTAATCAGTTGTGATGTGGGCGGGGCTATCCTCAGGTGGGCGGGGTTTTAAAAAACAGTCTTTTCTGGCTGAAAACTGCAGATTTGAGCACTAAATACATGAAAATTCCTGCATCTTACAGAATAAGGGACACAGCGCTGGAAACAGCAGGTCTGACACTAGCTTGTGCCGTCCTCAGCAAGCGGGGCATAAACTATGTGACAGGTTCTCTTCAACAACCGCCCACCGACTATAGACGTCGGGCAACGCTTGCAGATAAAGGAGTTTTGCTGCTCCCAGCGCCACAGCTGCGCTAGGAACAGAGCTATAATTAACAGCATCTGTTCCAGAAATCTCTGAAAGTGCCGAAAGTGAGAAACCTAGATCCCCGGGGCTAAAGGGTTTTAAAAATTTGTTACAAAGATCATGTCTCAATATGGGGACAGTAAAAATAACACTTTTGTAATTGGTTGCAAATTACTCTGTCACTTGATTTAAACAGATATCAAATAAAGGGTTTTTCATTGAGGTGGGTGGGGCTAGCCTCAGGTGGGTGGGATTTGAAAAAAAATGACTCTTCTGGCTGAAAACTGCAGATTTGAGCATTAAATACACGAAAACTACAGCATCTTACAGAATAAGGGACACAGCGCTGGAAACAGCAGGTCAGACACTAGCTTGTGCTGTCCTCAGCCAGGGGGGCATAATCTATGTGACAGGTTCCCTTTAAGTCAAATATCAACTGACATTATATTTTTACACAAAGCATCAGATCAAGCAGAGAATGCTTTTTGCCTAAATGTCTCACCTTAAACTCATTTACCGCTTTGCGCAGGGCTCTATCCAGTTCTTCTGAAGAGACCCTGACATATGTAAATTCTATGAAGTCACAGTCCATGTCTTGTGTTCCCACAGTGCCAATGGAATAGGTGCCTTCCTTCTTGTAGTGGAACTTGCCTGTACTCCTGTGAAGCAGTATAGTATGTAGGACGGCCAGCATTGCCTCCTCTACCTGACGGCCCTCCACAGAGACCTCCAACACCTCGGAACGGCAATTCATTGTCACTGAGTGATGCACAGCGTCCCGCTTCTTCCTGTAAATCAAGTAGAAGTATAATTTACCATAAAAAAGGCTATCTAATGTGTATGTGAAACTTCTAACTCCACCCCCATGGCTGAAGTTCCTGAGAGGAAAGGATCACACATGTTGAATAAAATACATTCCCGATTCCTACAAAAGACAAGGGCTGAGGTGTCTGGAAGCAGCATGCTCCCAACTGAAATAAACCTGCATGGCGAGTGGAGATGAGGATGCATGTCTATAATGGGGTCTGGAGAAATAAGCAGCTAGCTAAAGTGTATGGTTCACCTTACTCTGTAGTCATAAAATGACAAGCGCTGGAGCCTGACTGGGTTAGTATTTGCATTTCGAAAAATCCAGCATTTGTCCAGAGTGGTGGCACCACCCACATCCTGCAATGGCACCTACACCATCCCCACCGACTGGGATGTCCACAGCTGAACAGACCATCCTTACTGAGAATATCTATCCTTTGTTGGGAGACTCCGGGATGGTTAGCAAGTACTACATATGACATATAGGCAAGGTCTACACTGCAGCTGACAAAAAAAAAAAAAACAACCTGAAAACCAAATCCTAAATACGTTCATAAAACTGAGTTTTTTGTCCACTGCCTGTCAAAATCTGCTGAAAAAAACGGGCGTTTTGGCGCGTTTTGCATCTTTACGCGCATTTTTTTTTTTTTTTTGCAGATATGCAAATCATTATATTTCTATATACTTCTCCTAAAAAAGGCGCCAAAGAGCGTGCCCAAAGACGTCTGGCGTTTTACATAAGACTCCAATAGTAAATTTTCTGCCCTGCTCAGTCGTCTTTTTTTTTAACATGTTTTAAAAGACGACCAGCAAATAAAAACGAGCAGAAAATAAAGTTCTGTGGAGACAACAGGACGTTTTTACTATAGAAGTCTATGGGACAGCTTTACAGCCGTTTTTTCAGCGATTTTAGAAAATGAAAAAGGCTGAAAAAGCGGACATTTGTGTGCAGTGGAGACAGAGCCTCACAACCATAAGAAGAAAAGGTGGATACAATAGAGAGGCGCACATCCAAAACTAAATTTTATTATTAAACAAAAGATAGATCACAACATTTTATTCCATTCCCCATAAAAACCTGGGAGTTACTCATGGGAACTTTCCTGCTCTTTTGTGGTCGGCCATTTATTGTCATACTTTATGTCAGGGGAGCACAACATGTGGCCCCCAGTGCCTCGCTGTACAGATCACAGCCATCAAGACACAAACATGCTTTGTCCTCATACTTCAGAAAGGAATATTCATCTATTGATAGATGCATTCCAGTTGTCAGGGCTGTGGAGTCAGAGTCTGTTATAAAATGGACCGACGGACTCCCCAAATATATAATAAATTGGCCCAGTAAGGTCAATGCAGTGCCAAGAGCAAAAAGAATTGGGTCTTGTCAGTACTACTGCTCCCATATCTTCAGCCTTATCACATGAGGAGTGTAATTTTGAAAGGTATTTGGATGACATGGAGCAGGTAAAGCGTTGCCGTAGGAGAAAAGATTCCACTCCCATGGCAAACAGATTGACCAGATTTCAGTAAAATTTTTCACCTGCTTTCAAAGATGTAGAAGAGTTCAACCACTCATCTAAACTGACTGTGGCTGAGGCAATTCCTTTATACCCTGACATTGTTAGAGATGTTGGCCCTGTGGTCACCGCTTTACCTCCAACCCAAGTTAGTGTAGAGAGGCCGTTCTCTAGAATGTAAATAAGGAGATTAGATGTGGGGTCATCTATGCAGGATCTGATGGAGGTGATACTATTTCTCAGAACAAGTTCATAGACTCCAAAAATGTTAATCAGTTGTTGAAAACTGTTTTTCCCCACTTACTGCAGCGCTTTGCATATTTACAATTTATTAAAGGGGTTGTCTCGATACAGCATTTGGCAGTCTGTTGTGCTGGTTGCCAAAAAGAGCTTGTGAAATGGAGGGGCGTGTTTCTCCTCCCAGTAGGGTGTATCTTCACTCTCTGCAGATACACCCAACAGTGTGCATGTGATGATTCATTCTGTGTGAGCTGGGGGAAGGGAGAGGTTCTCAGCTGTCGGAGACTATGGCTATGTGCACAGAGCAAAAGACAAAATGCCATCCAAGTTATGATGGCACCTCAATATTTGCTGCACACATGTAGACATAGCGTAAGGAATCATTGGAAGTGAAAAGCTAAGTGTAATTCCATAGTGTCTATCTAAATTTCTTGCGCTCTCTACATACTTTGTAACTAGAATGGGCATTTCACATTCAGCACTCTGGGAAAGATGGGTGATTTTTTTTTCTCTGTCTCACTCTCTCACATAGTGATATATCCTGCAGATTGTTACACCTCTGACCTCTACAGATGTGCAGAGCAAAACTATACGCTTTATCTGCCTGTGTTTACATGGGACTGCACATCTGTCTCACAAGTGTTTTACGTGGGACTGCACATCGGTCACAAACATGATTTACGTGGGACTGCACAGTACAGCTGTGTTCTCTGTTATTTACGTGGGACTGTGCATCAGTGTCAAGTGATTTACGTGGGACTGCACAGTACAGCTGTTCTCTTTTGCTCTCGCTCTTCAACATGCTTTGCGTGCTCCTGACTCACTCCGCTCAGTAGACAGCCACTAATACATTAGCTGGGTGTAAGCCGATCTGGGCTTCAACACGGTTGCTATGCACACACAAAGTTGGCCCTTTCTCATAAACCACAGCACTTTGCCAATGGTATCCTAGATGCTTACATTTTTAATCCCCTCATTTTAAACTATGATCTTTGTAGTGAGACAACCCCTTTAAGTTTAACAAATAAATGACTGCAGAATTTGTAATTATTTTTTTTTTTTACTTTTTTTACACTATTCACATAGTGAATAGTGGGAACAGCATGTCTGACACTAGCTTGTGCTGCCCTCAGCAAGGGGGGGCATAACCTATGTGACAGGTTCCCTTTAAGGAGTAAACTGATAACTTTACTGTAGTAAAATGGTAACATACAATAATCAAGTTATTTAGGTAGAACATAAAATATATTTATTGAACACAACTTTAGAACACAAAAAACCTTAAAGGGGTTGTCTCACTACAAGGATTTCTATTTAAAGATCCTGCAAAAACAAGTCACTTTGCAATATGTGTCCATTAACAGTGTCCTACCTATTCCTAGATATCCCATCTTGTATGGGCTGCATCAGCTCCTCAGGTCATTATCGCTACAGACCTGTTCAATCTCTCAGGATAGGCTGCCAGCACTGGTCGCTATGGCTACAGACCTGTTCGATATCTCCCGATAGGCTGCCAGCACTGGTCGCTATTGCTACAGACCTGTTCGATATCTCCTGATAGGCTGCCAGCCCTGGTCGCTATTGCTACAGACTTGTTCGATCTCTCCTGATAGGTTGCCAGTGCTGGTTGCTATAGATACAGACCTGTCCGATCTCTCCTGATAGGCTGCCAGCGCTGGTCGCTATAGTGTTAGACCTGTCCGATATCTCCTGATAGGCTGCCAGTGCTGGTCGCTATAGTGATAGACCTGTCCGATATCTCCTGATAGGCTGCCAGTGCTGGTCGCTATAGTGATAGACCTGTCCGATATCTCCTGACAGGCTGCCAGCACTGGCCCGCTATTGCTACAGACCTGTTCGATATCTCCTGATAGGCTGCCAGCACTGGCCCGCTATAGCTACAGACCGGTTCGATCTCTCCGGATAGGCTGCCAGCACTGGTCGCTATGGCTACAGACCTGTTCGATATCTCCGGATAGGCTGCCAGCACTGGTCGCTATGGCTACAGACCTGTTCGATATCTCCTGATAGGCTGCCAGCACTGGTCGCATTGCTACAGCCTGTTCGATATCTCCTGATAGGCTGCCAGCCCTGGTCGCTATTGCTACAGACTTGTTCGATATCTCCTGATAGGCTGCCAGCACTGGTCGCTATTGCTACAGACCTGTTCGATATCTCCTGATAGGCTGCCAGCACTGGTCGTATTGCTACAGACCTGTTCGATATCTCCTGATAGGCTGCCAGCACTGGTCGCTATTGCTACAGACCTGTTCGATATCTCCTGATAGGCTGCCAGCACTGGTCGCTATTGCTACGGGACCTGTTCGATATCTCCTGATAGGCTGCCAGCACTGGTCGCTATTGCTACAGACCTGTTCGATATCTCCTGATAGGCTGCCAGCACTGGTCGCTATTGCTACAGACCTGTTCGATATCTCCTGATAGGCTGCCAGCACTGGTCGCTATTGCTACAGACCTGTTCGATATCTCCTGATAGGCTGCCAGCACTGGTCGCTATTGCTACAGACCTGTTCGATATCTCCTGATAGGCTGCCAGCACTGGTCGCTATTGCTACAGACCTGTTCGATATCTCCTGATAGGCTGCCAGCACTGGTCGCTATTGCTACAGACCTGTTCGATATCTCCTGATAGGCTGCCAGCACTGGTCGCTATTGCTACAGACCTGTTCGATATCTCCTGATAGGCTTCAGGCGCTGGTCGCTATAGCTACACACTTGATGTCCTCAGCAGCTCATCACTGCCGGCTAGAAGTGGCCAGTATAAGCCAGTAACAACGCTCTTGAATTGAAAAATGAAACCGAGAAAACAGGACTGAAATAAGATGAATCAATGTAGTGAGACAACCCCTTTAATGACCAAACCCCCCCACATGTAAAGTAATCTATTCCTGGTATCATAGAGTTAACTTATGACCTTGGCACTACCATTGTAAAGCTAGGGGTGCTCCAAGTGACAATATGAATAATTATTTTAACAATTTACCCCATTCAGATCTGCATCGGTCCTACGGTTACACAAGGCATGACAGGAATCATGAATGTGACGTGTAAGACCACACAGACAGCTCTTCCCTTATCACGCTGCCAGTATACCAACCGTTCACAAGAGCAGCCGCTGTGAAGTGAATGCAGCCGGTGACTGTCCTCATATATTAGGACGGAGATGCGAAAGCCCCGACCATGGACAGAGCATACACCGCTCACTTCCGGTCTCTGACAGAACCAAAACAATACACGTCACTGGACTGTACCATTATCACGCGCAAAACCATTGCACTGTATAAACTGTACCACGAACAGAGACAAATAGAGCTGCTCTTCCTCAGTATCTTGGATATAATAGAATGCTCCTGCTTTACTCACTTCACATTCAGCCGTCACCCTCGTACAATATGCCTCAGTGCAAGCGCTTCGGTGACGTCATGATCACGTGACCAGGCATGGGCGGAGCCTGTCTCGCTGCGCGAGGTGTAGGTGGCAGGTAGAAGGATTGGACTATTGCTGTGTACAGAGGGGGAGGGGGTCATAGGACTCTACCACATTGACGGTGTATAGACCGCGTACAGCGGGGCTCTGCGTGTGACGTGAGAATGCTGGAGCGATAGGACGCACTCAAAACCCAAACAATACACGTCATTGGACTGTACCATCGTACACCAGGACGATACCACAATCCACAGCTCTCAATTTATTATATGGCTATATTTTGTGTGTAGCGTGAAGTCTTTACCCTCTGATATAGCAATGTAATGTTTTACGTCTCCACAACTTTACCTTGTATCTGTGTTTAACATCACAACCTAGATACCACTTTGGTATAGTCCAGTATTTAGTGCAGGCACGTCCATCTTGATGCTTCAGAGCTTGAGCGCCCCCTTCAGGCTGCACAACTGAGACACTCAGGTGTAGAAGATGCTAATGACCAAGGAGCATGTAGACTGTGTTCACACATTGCGTTACTGCATGCAGGTGGTTTTGCACTTAAAGGGGTTGTCTCACCACATTGATTCATCTTACCTCAGTCCTGTTTTCTTGGTTTCATTTTGAATTCTGGGTCGTGTTTACTGGCTTCTACTAGGCTGCAGTAGAAGCCAGGTCTGTAGCTATAGCCAGGGCAGCCATGAGAAATTTCAGGGCCCCCTACAGCTTAAGCACCTGGGCCCCCCCATCAACCCAGCCCCCGGCCATCCCGCCCCTGTCAATCCCATCGCTCCGCCCCTAACAACCACACCCAGCAGCCACCGCTAACTAACTCACGAAAAAAAAATGCAATTGCGCCATTGTCTTTGGATTTAATTCTTGTTGAATTTTACAACATATAATTTATCTATATTGCAGTAATAAGTACGTATACAAGGGTCAGCAAATAACACTGCATGATCAACGTGTGTCACCACTATGTTACTGACCAAACCAGTATACCCAGTCCAATATAACCCAACAATATACAAAGACCGAATAATACCGCCACATATCACTACATATAGTGACTAATACCACTACAGTATTGTAGACCAAACCAGAATAGCCAGACCAATATAACCAAACAATATACAAAGACCAAATAATACCGCCACATATCACTACATATGGTGACTGATATCACTATAATGTTACTGAACAAACCAACATACTAAAGCCGATATTATCAATAACCACAATATACATAGACCAAGTAATACAGCCACACCATTACCACATAACTCCAAGGATGCAGAATAATGCCACAATACTGTTACTAAATATAATCCATTACAAAAACAACAATATTACCACCATTCAATGACCATATAGGGGGACATGTATGAAAACTGTCTAGGTGTAAGACTTTCTTTGTTGCTCATAGCAACCAATCAGAGCCCATAGCAACCAGAGCCCATAGCAACCAATCAGAGTTCACCTTACATTTTTTCAGAGCACTATAAAGAGGAGCTCTGATTGGTTGCTATGGACTCTGATTGGTTGTTATGGACAACAAAGAAAGTCTTACACCTAGACAGTTTTCATACACAATGGTAGATACCAGTGCACACAGTACAGTTACATTAGTGACTCACAGGTGACGTCGTCTGATAAGTCGTTCACTTTCCCCTTTCTTCTCCATCCGGTCCCGGCCACCATGAGGACTTTTCCTGGACACCACTCGTCCCTGCAGAATTCACAACACAAACACCTGAGACTCCTCACTCTTCTATCATCCTCCCACCTTTGTCTTCCCCATGTACAAACGCCCCATCCATAGTGCCCCAAAAGGTAATAATTACCCCCTTAGTGCCCTGGTAGTTAGGTATATAACCCCCACCCCCATAAGTAGTTAGTTATATAGGCCCCTTCCCGTAGGTAGGTAGTGGCCATCCATTGGTAGATAGCCAGGTAGGTAGGTAGGTACAGGGCCGTTCCTAGGGGCGGGCAGGGCGTGCGACCGCCCGGGGCGCCGAGGCTCCGCTCACCCGAGGGGGGCACAGCGGCCGCCCGCCCTGCCCGCCCGGAGGAGCGCCCCTGACTCTGCGCAGCTGTTTTATAACAACCGCGCAGAGCCAGCAACTGCCGGTACAGGGGAGGAGGCGGGACGGATCGTTCCCGTCCTGACTCTTCCCCCTGTATCAGCGTCGCAGGGGGCGCACGGCTTTCACCACACCCCCTGTGACGCTGGGTCTCCTCGGCTGGCAGCTCTGCCGCCGAGGAGATCCCTGGGAGCTGCGTGCAGCGTAAGCGGTGTGATGACGTCACGCCGCTTACGCCGCTTACACCGCTCAGCAGCTTCCGGAGCTGGACGCGCGGACCGAGGTCTGGTAAGTAATTTTTTGTTATTTTATAATTACTTACAGGGGGGCATCACTGGCTATAATGGGGGCATCACTGGCTACAAGGGGGGCATCACTGGCTATAAGGGGCATCACTGGCTATAAGGGCATCACTGGCTACAGGGGGGCATCACTGGCTACACTGAGGGGCATCACTGGCTACACGGGGGGCATCACTGGCTATAAGGGGGCATCACTGGCTATAAGGTGGGCATCACTGGCAACAGGGGGGCATCACTGGCTATAAGAGGGGCATCTACTGGCTACAGGGGGGGCATCACTGGCTACAGGGGGACATCACTGGCTACAAGGGGGGCATCACTGGCTATGGGGGCATCTGCTGGCTGCAGGGGGCATCTACTGGCTGCAAGGGGGGCATCTGCTGGCTGCAGGGGCATCTACTGGCTGCAGGGGGCATCACTGGATAAGGGGGCATCTACTGGCTACAGGGGGCATATACTGGCTACAGAGGGGCATCACTGGCTACAGGGGGGCATCTACTGGCTACAGGGGGGCATCACTGGCTACAGGGGGCATCACGGGCTACAGAGGGGCATCTACTGGATACAGGGGGGTATATACTGGCAACAGGGGGCTACTACCTGGCTACAGGGGGCATCACTGGCTACAGGGGGCTACTACATGGCTACACGGGGCATATTACATGGCTACCATATGAGGTGCTATAGATGGGGAGTTTGTATAGAGATAGGAATTGGTAGAGAAGTGCTGATAAATTGAGGAGTCTTAAGATGTTTGTTTTGTAAATTTTACAGTGAAGAGTTGGGAGTAGTCGTCATGGCGTCTGGGACAGATGGAAAAGAAGAAGAGAAAGAGAACAACTCTTCAGAGACGTCTCCTGTGAGTCACTAGATATAACTTTACTGTAATCGCTTATATGTCTGCAGAGCCTGTGTACAGCTGGTATCCATCATTGTATGGTCACTGTATGCCGGGAATACTGGTTGTAGTATAATGGTTTATACTCAGTAATGGTCAGTTTGTATTATTCAGTCACTATGTGGTGGTGATATGTGGTCATGGTGTGGTTTTATTATTCGGTCACTGTGTGTTGGTGATATGTGGTCTTAGTGGTCTTGGGATTCTGGTTGGTGTAGCGGTGTTATTTGGTAACTGTAGGACTATGATTTAGTAGTTTTATACGTAGCACATTGTGGTAAAGCTTTTTGTATATTTTGGCTTTGGTTTATGGTGATGCACTGTGGCGCCGTATGTTACGGGAGGGGGGGGGGGACATTTCTTCACCTCGCCCTGAGTGAAATTTAGCCTAGGAACTGCCCTGGGTAGGTAGGTGAACTTGAGTGGGGCCCCACTCACCCACCATGTGGACCCTGCTTAAGTCCCCCTTAGCCATGTGGAGGTTCTCCTCAAGCCCCCCCCTCTGTCTCTGTGAAGCTATTGAGCGAAACTAAGCCACGAAGCGTGGGCTCTCTTTAAGCATTGCATGCACCTATTTTTAAATGTGATGCTGGTCCCCTGAGATGAGTGGAGTCCCCCCTCCAGCCATGTGGGACCCCGGTCAAAGCCCTCCTCTCTCCAATCATGTGGGGCCTTGCTCAATGCCCTCCAGCTGTGTGGGACCCCGCTCAAGGGCCCTCTCTCCCCCAGCCTAATGGGACCCCACATAGCTGGAGGGTGGGGGGCTTTGCCAGGCGCCCCACAGTGCTGGAGAGTGGGGGATTTGACAGGGGCCCCACAGTGCTGGAGAGTGGTGGCTTTACCAGGGGCCCCACAGTGCTAGCGAGGGGGGGCTTTGTCAGGGGCCCCACAGTGCTAGCAAGGGGGGGCTTTGTCAGGGGCCCCACAGTGCTAGCGAGGGGTGGGCTTTGTCTGGCGCCCCACATTGCTAGCAAGGGGGGGCTTTGTCAGGGGCCCCACAGTGCTAGCGAGGGGGGGCTTTGTCAGGGGCCCCACAGTGCTAGCGAGCGGGGGCTTTGTCCGGGGCCCCACAGTGCTAGCGAGCGGGGGCTTTGTCAGGGGCCCCACAGTGCTAGCGAGCGGGGGAGTTCTCAGGGGCCCCGCTGTGCGAGCGAGGGGGGGAGTTGTCAGGGGCCCCACAGTGCTAGCGGGCGGGGGCTTGGTCAGGGGCCCCACAGAGCGAGCGCGCGGGTGCTTTGTGAGGGGCGACTCAGTGCTAGCGAGCGTGGGCTTTGTCTGGGGCCCCACAGTGCTAGCGAGCGGGGGCTTTGTCAGGGGCCCCACAGTGCTAGCGAGGGGGGGCTTTGTCAGGGCCCCACAGTGCTAGCGAGCGGGGGCTTTGTCAGGGGCCCCACAGTGTTAGCGAGCGGGGGCTTTGTCCGGGGCCCCACAGTGCTAGCGAGCGGGGGCTTTGTCAGGGGCCCCACAGTGCTAGCGAGTGGCGGCTTTGTCCAGGGGCCCCACAGTGCTAGCAAGAAGTGGCTTTGTCAGGGGCCCCACAGTGCTAGCAAGAAGTGGCTTTGCCAGGGGCCCCACAAGGTAGGACGGGGGGGGGGGGCTTTGAGTGGGGCCCCACAAGGTAGATGGGGGGGCTTTGAGTGTGGCCCCACAAGGTAGGAGGGGGGGGCTTTGAGTGGGGCCCGCACACATGTGAGGGGCCCGTGCCCCGCCTCCGTGTCTCAGCTGCGTGCCACTCAGTAGCTGTACATGATAGCCTAGGCAGTTTCACTGTAACTTACTTAGTCTCCTCCTCCATGCTGTGACAGGAGCAGCCGGGCGCCTCCTCACTCTGTCTGCGCATCATCCACGAGACTCCACCCACAGGTAGCCCCTCCTCCCGCTGGGCAGGACGGAGAATTAAATTAGTGAGGCTCCGCCCCCTGTGGGCGGAGTCTTGTGGATGCGGCGCGGACAGAGCAAGGAGGCGCCCGGCTGCTCCTGTCACAGCACGGAGGAGGAGACTAAGTAAGTTACAGTGAAACTGCCTAGGCTATCATGTACAGCTACTGAGCGGCGCGCAGCTGAGACACGGAGGCGGGGCACGGGCCCCTCACATTTGTGCGGGCCCCACTCAAAGCCCCCCCTCCATAATTGACGTAAAAACAGCGGACATGGTAGTGAGAACAGGCTGATTGCCTGTTCTCTCTACCATTGCTGTGTGAAGCAAGGGGGCGTTACCTGCCGGCGGCCGCGGGCCCCCCCTTGCTTCACAGAACGGCTGGGCCCCGTACGGGAGTACTGGCTGTACCCCCCTAATGGCGGCCCTGGCTATAGCAACCAGTGCTGACAGCCTATCAGGAGAGATTAAACAGGTCTGTAGCTATAGCGACCTGAGGAGCTGATGCAGCCCATACAAGAGGGGATATCTAGGAATAGGTAGGACACCGTTAATGAACATATATTGCAAAGTGACTTGTTTTTGCAAGATCTTTAACATAAAAAAGCAATCCTTGTAGTGAGACAACCCCTTTAACTCTGAATTGGAGCACAGGTGAAATGTGGGTTAATTAAGCAGCCAGTTTTGACCTTCCTGACATATGTCACTTTATGTGGGAATAACTTTTGACACTTTTACCTATCCAAGTGATTCAGAGACTGTTTTCTCGTGACACATTGTGCTTTAAGTTAGTAAGAAATTTTGGTCCAAAAGGTCCTTGTTTATTTGTGAAAAATATTAATAAAGTGAAAAATTTGAAAAAAATTGCAATTTTCAAATGTCAATAATTTCTGCGTGTAAGAAAGATAGTTACCGTATATACTCGAGTATAAGCTGAGTTTTTAAGCACAAAAAAAATGTGCTGAAAAACCCTACCTCGAGTCACGGGGCTCGGGCGCCGGCGGAGATCCATCAGCTGTATGGGAGTCCTCTGGGAGCGTATACAGCTGACCCTCGAGTTACCCGCCGGAGCCCGGGCGCCAGCAGGGATCGCTTCAGCTATATACGACTCATCTGCCTATAACTGCTATGGGGGGACATATACCTGCCTATAACTGCTATGAGGGAACATATACCTGCCTATGGGAGACATTAAACTGCTTATACCTGCCTATGGGACATTAAACTGCTTATACCTGCCTATAGGGGACGTTAAACTGCCTATGCCTGTCTATATCTGCCTAGGAGGGACATGAAACTGCCTATACCTGCCTATGGGGGACATGAAACTGCCTATACCTACCTATGTAATTTTATTGGTATCCATTTTTATTTGTGAAATTTACCAGTAGCTGCTGCATTTTCCACCCTAGGCTTATACTCGAGTCAATAAGTTTTCCCAGTTTTTTATGGCAAAGTTAGGTGCCTCGGCTTATATTCGGGTCGGCTTATACTCGAGTATATATGGGTATTCCACTAAAAATAGTTTATAACAAGCATGTATCACATGTCTACTGTAGATTGGCATAATTTTTTTAAATGTCTTTCTAATTTTTTACGACATTAAGGGCTTCGAAAGTAGTAATTTTTTTACTGTTTCAAGAAAATTTGCAACATAGATTTTTTTAGGGACCAGTCCAGTTCTGATGTGCCTGAGGGGCATGTATGTTAGATACCCCCATACCTCCCAAGTCTCCCTATTTTTAACCTTTGTCCCTCTTAGGCTGTATAAGGGTATGTTCACACGGCATAATTACGGCATGCATTTTTCCACGTATTTCCACAATGATATGGGTGGGATGCGCGCTGCAATTACGGTAATTCATAGCTCTCATAGAGAACTATGAATTATGTCTCGTCTCTCCCGGCATACAATACTATAGTACAGGGCTGGGACGACGGGGATCGCCTAGGGCGCCTACCTCTGCCTGTCACTTAGGGGCGCAGTCAAGGGCCCTGAAGTCGCCGGGCTCCAAGGCCGCTGCCGTGGGCCTGAAGCGCCGGCGGTCTCTTTGAACGCTTCTGCGGAGCAGAGAGGATCGCTGGATCCTCCGGTAAGTCACGGTCCGACACAGCGGGGTCGCTGGGTCCTTATAGCGCTGAGGACCTGCCGCGGCTCCGTGCGGCTCAGCTGGCAGCGTCGCGATGAAGTGATGTTATCGCGACGCTGCCTCACCTCGGGCGCACAGCGCGTCAGGCCGTGCACCCGAGGAGCTGCTGGAAGAGCTCGCGGCCGGAAAAGAAGAGGAGCGCGCGGCCGGCAAGCAGGTAAGGTGAGTATAAATGTTGTTATTTTTGCCTGCCTGTGGCCCCTATACGCCTGCCTGTGGCCCCTATATGCCTGCCCGAGCCCCTATACGCCTGCCTGTGGCCCCTATACGTCTACGTGAGCCCCTATACGCCTGCCTGTGGCCCCTATACGCCTGCCTGAGCCCCCTGTACACCTGCCTGAGCCCCTATACGCCTGCCTGTGGCCACTATACGCCTGCCTGTGGCCACTATACGCCTGCCTGTGGCCCCTATACGCCTGCCTGAGCCCCTATACGCCTGCCTGTGGCCCCTATATGCCTGCCTGTGGCCCCATACGCCCGTCTGTGGCCCCATCCGCCTGCCTTAGCCCCCCTACACCTGCCTGAGCCCCCTATACGCCTGCCTGTGGCCCCTATACGCCTGCCTGTGGCCCCTATACGCCTTACTGTGGCCCCTATACGCCTGCCTGTGGCCCCATACGCGCCTACCTGAGCCCCCATACGCCTGCTTGAGCCCCTATACGCCTGCCTGAGCCCCTATACGCCTGCCTGAGCCCCAATATGCCTGCCTGTGGCCCCTAGCTATATACCTGCCTGAGCCCCTATAGCTATATAACCTGCCTGAGTGCCCCTATATACTGCCTGAGTGCCCCTATATCAATATACCTGCCTGAGAGTGACCCTATACCTATATACCTGCCTGAGTGCCCCTATGTCAATATCCCAGCCTGAGAGTGACCCTATGTCTATATACCTGCCTGAGAGTGACCCTATGTTTATATATCTGCCTGAGAGTGACCCTATGTCTATATACCTGCCTGAAAGTGACCATATATCTATATCCCTGCCTGAGTGCCCCTATATTTATATACCTACCTGTCTAAGGGGACAATATACATATACCTGCCTGAATGAGAGGGCATATCTATATACCTGTCTAACTGAGGGGACATATATACCAATAATTAAGGAGTTACTGGAAATGTGAGGATTCTAAGATATTTGTGTCCAAATCTGCAGGGACGAGTATTGGCCGGGAGAACTCAGAATGAAGGTGTGAACCGGATGGAGAAGAGAAGGGAAGGTGAACGACGCTGATCAGAAAAGACGTCTCCTATGAGTCACTAAATGTAACTGCAGTGTAATCACTTATATTTCTGCAGAGCATCTACATACAACTAGTATCTACCACTATATGGTCACTGTATGGCGGTGTTATATGTCTCTAGGGCCTGTGTATAACTGATAGTCACATGTGGGGGTCACGTTCGGTCAGGGTCTGGCAGGATTATTTGAGGCTTAAGTAATAATAGTTTTGGGTCTTGGTTTTGTAGGAGTGTTTTTAGTAACAATCATTCGTCCGGTAGATTTGCTCCATGTATCGGTGGATTATTCGGTGACTGTTATTTAGGGGTATTACACGGTCATACGGAGGCGAGCGATTTTGAAAAAACAAATTTGTCAGGGCTGATTTTTATTGTGCAGTGACTGCTGAGGAGATGGACAGGAGCTATGTGGAATATGCAGAAAATTAGTGACCGGACCTGGCGCAGGGGTGAGAGGAATTAGTGTGGGTGGGTGCAATTTTTGGGGGAATGAAGGGGTGGGGGGCACCATTGGCTGTACTTGCCTCGGGCACCAAAATGCCTTGTCCCGGCCCTGCTATAGTATTGCACGCCAGGGGAGAGAAGTGACAGGTCACATCTTCGAACCCCCCCCCCCCCCTCCCGTCCTCTGAAGTATGTGCTTAACAGTGCGTGCTTCCAAAACACAAGGTGTACAGCGACACGTATAGTACGCGCCTCACGATGCCGTGTGAACATACCCTTAATGTCCCTCATTTTCTTTTGGAAATAGATTTATGTCAATAAACTGACTATCTTGCTTTATAAAATATCTGATTGCTTTCTACCTGTATATTACATAGCAAGTTGCTTAATATTTCATCATTTGATACAATGCAATCCTGAAAATGTCTCCCTTTTTGGCTATTTAAAAGGTTGCCATGTATGTGTTTGGGCGTGGTTAGAGACATGGCCTGATGTGTACCTCTTTGTAATCTCTAAGGCTATGTTCACACGGCTTATTTTGGGGCGCATTAAGCCACATATTTCGAGCGTACTGCGCTCTAATACGAGCGAAATGCGCCCCAATCATTACGGTAATCCACAGTTCTCATAGAGAACTACAGATCACGCCTCCTCTCCCCACTCGTACAATACGCTGCAGGGGGAGATAAGTGACATATTCGCGGCTCTTTCGCGCTGCGAATATTGACAGTCTATAAGGCCGGCGGGCTGCGGGAGTACACGCCGATCTGCGCGACTCCCCGAACACCCGACGTAATTGCGGGGCGTGCTGTATGCCCAGCAATTAAGCCATGTTAACATACCCTAAAAGTTGGGAGATATGGATACCCCCATAATTGACTTCATATAAGAAACTACACGCCTTAAAGTATTTAGGAAGTTAGTTAACTCTTTAGGTATTTCACAGAAATTAAAGCAATGAGGAAAATTTCACTCCTTTTCTAGAGTTTCAGTTTTTATCCATTATCTACAGGAACACGGTAGATGTGACCAAGAAAATTCAACTTACCGGTAATATTGATTCCCCAGTTTCAATATGCATACAAATATCACTACAGCAACAAAAAACAATCACTAAAATATAGTTTTTATTTAATCATGCATGTAATGTGTTATCAAAGCCCGCATAAAGATAAATACAAATAAAGCAATACCAAAAATCACACAAATATAATGGTAGAGCATGGTTGTAGGGAACAAAATATATATAAATAGGATACCATAGCATATAAGTATTTAACCAATAATGTAACTGGAAACAATATGAGCCAATAGGTCAAATGGAAAAATAAATACAGTGATTTTTATGCTGTACTGTATATATTCACTGTTGGATGTTAGTTCACCGCTGGTATGGTGGGAAGGGTCCATAAATGATGGCGCCCAGATCAGGCATGCTCCAGTTCATAGTCTGGTAAAAGAAGAAATTGGTGGGACATGCATAGATCCTTAGGCTCTGTTCACACGACGGATTTGGCCGCGGTTATGGCCACTTCCGACGCAGTTTCCGCGGCCAAAGCCACGGCCAAATCGCGCCTAGTTTATTAACATGGTTTCCTATTGGAAACCGCGTTAATATTCACACGCCCCAGGTTTGGGCGCACGTGTGTGAGAACTCTCCTGTCAATTCTTGACAGGGAGTTCTCAGCGCGGCGGCCGCGCGGTGTTGCCGCGGGCGGTGCGCGGCTGGCTCGTGGCGCGGTTTGCCCCCTGCCTATTAATTTGCATGGGGGCAAACCCTCTCCGTAAGCCGTGCCCCAAGCCACGCCCCACCCGCGCCGAGACCACGCCCAGCGCCCGTGCCGCAAACCCGCGTCGGGAGACGCGAGTTTGCGGCGGGTCGGCCGCTGGAACCGCGGCGAAAGCCTTGGCTAAACCCGTCGTGTGAACGGGGCCTTATACTCACCCTTAGAAAATGCCATGTTTCAAAGAGCCACAGGCAGCTTCAGACTAATACTGTCTAGCCAGGCTGTGGGTGGTTCTTTGGCAGTGGTTAGCATATTTAGCTCCTCTATAACAAGCTGAGCTTTAGCGAGACCTTAGTGCAGGAGATTTAATCTGTGCTTATCAAAGATAAACAATTAATCTAAGGGTATGTTCACACGGTGTTGGTTAAATTCGTTTTTTGGGTACATTTTACGTACCGAAAAATGGATCCCAAAACTTATTTAGCAATACTCAAATGTGATTAGATTGATTTCAATGTAAATACATATTGTCGTTCAGACGATATGTGTTTTACATCCGTTTTATCATTGTGTAAAATGGATGCTTTCAAAGGAGTGACATGTCAATTCTTGATCCGTTTTACGCATTGAAAAGCCCATAGAAACAATAGGGATATGTTTTTGCAGTCCAGAAATTGTATCCAAATATATTTTTGGGTGCGTTTAACGCAATATGTTTTATATATTGCAAAAACATATTCAAGATGCCATGTGAATATACCCCAATCTTGTTAGAGATAAAGACTCTGCTCCATCACTCCGTGGTGTTGCCACTCCTTGCTCTCTATCTGAACAGAAAGGGTTCAAAAACTAAAAAAATTTCAGAACATTCAAAACAATTTTAAAGAAATAACGGTAGGTGCACACTTGCTTGGCAGCAAAGCAATGCAAATACAGCAAAATATCAGCAACACTCTACAAACACAAAGAAACGGTCAAAGCGAAGGTTTCCTCTGCTTCCCGGCGCTTATAGAGAGTGCTCTAGGAACAGAGCTGTTAATTATAGCTCTGTTCCTAGTGCAGCTGTGGTGCTGGGAGCAGCAAAATTCTAGAGAAGTCGCTGCGGAAAGACAACCTTCACTACCTGACATCTATAGTCGGTGGGCGGTCATCAAGCAATTAGTTTTATTCCGTGAGCCAAAACTATTATGGCGATACCCGATTTATATAGTTTTTTTATGTTGTAGAAAAAGGTGTAAAACAATATGCATCATTATTTTCTGGTAGCTATAACTTTTTTCTTTTCCATATTCAGAGCTATTCAAGGTTTTTTTTTTCTGGGGAGTTAGGAACGAACTGATGTGTTGATTGGTACTTTGGTGTTTATATGACCTTTTGATCGCTTTTTATTCCATTTCATGTGTTGTGGGATAAACAAAGTTCTGATGTTTTTTTTTCTGGTGTTCCTCGTCTGGGTTAAGTAATTTAATGTAAACTTATAGGCTAGGCACGCGGCAATACCAAATATGTGTACTTTTTAAGTTTTTGATCTTTTCTGGGGTGATGGGCGTTGTTTGTCTTTTTACTTTATTTTTTGTGTTTAATTTTTTAAGGGACTTGACTCAGCGATCAGTTGATTGCTGGTACAATACATAGCAGTACTTAGCTGTACTGCTATGTACTGTAGCTGTCAGTCAAAATGCGCTGGTGTGTCCTCCGGGTCGTGTAATGTCACAGATAACCTGGAAGCATTTGTTTCTTCCGGGTTGCCATGGAAGGCATAGGCACCCCACTATCGTGGCGTGGAGTGCCGATGCAAAAAAAGGGAGCTCCCCTCCCTCTGTCTTTCCATTAGCTGCCTTGACATGGCCGATTAACCCCTTAGATGCTACAGTCAATCGTCCGTCAAGAGATGAAGCCAGCTGTAATATACAGCTAGTTCCATGCACTGAATGTGCGGGCGCTGCTTGTGAGCGAACACAGTGTATAGGCACATCCATTTTCAGGAACACTTCCCTGCACAAGACGTATTCATATGTCCAGGCGTATTCATAAAAAGGCTGGAAATGAAAATTTCTATTTAGCCTTTTAATATACAAGGGTTTGTAAGGATAAAGCAAGAGACCTATAACTAATAAAATATCATTAAGAGCTACGCGTTTCATGGGCCACACTAAGTCTGCTTCCTCAGGCTACAATCAAGTTGTAGTTGTAGCCTGAGGAAGCAGACTTAGTGTGGCCCATGAAACGCGTAGCTCTTAATGATATTTTATTAGTTATAGGTCTCTTGCTTTATCCTTACAAACCTTGTATATTAAAAGGCTAAATAGAAATTTTCATTTCCAGCCTTTCTATGTTATTTTATTTTACCTAGTCTATACAGTATATCCCGCAATTTCCCAATTTTGGTTAGCGCCTTATTCCATAAGATCACTATATTTACTATTTTGCTATAGACTATTATTCCATAAGATTATCTTTATCCGTCTACTATGTTTGAGATCTTGAGCCACATCAGTGTTCACAGCCTACCATGACTTAAATACTGGCAGCTAGGACGTGGACACATATTTAGATTCTCACAATATGTCACAGACATTCTAGCATCACATGACTTTCAGTACCACTTGTATGCTGATGACACCCAATTCTAAATCTTTGGCCCAGATGTTATCTTTTTGCTGTCCCGGATTCCTGACTGTCTTTCGTCCATTTCCTCCTTCTTCTCCTCCTGCTTCCTAAAACCAAATGTGCAGAAAAATGAATTTATTATCTTTCCAGCATCCCAATCTATCCCCTCACCTGATCTTTCACTGGCAATGGCTGTACGCTACTGTTTCCAGTCAACTCTAGTCTTCAAGACCCACCAACAGGTTATATTTTCAGGATCTCCCACAGAATGCACTGACAATAACTGACAATAATCGATACTACAAAAATCCTGGTCCATGCCCTTGTCATTTTCTGTCTAGACTACTGCAACATCTTTTTCTGTTGCCTCCTGTCTAGCACTCTTGCTCCTATTCAAACCATCCTCAACTCTGCTACCCATCTAATTAACCTCTCTCCTGGCTACTCTTCTGCCTCTCCCCTCTACCAATCCATTCACTGGCTACCCATTGCCCACAAATTCATTTCAAGTTACTAACCATGACCTACAAGGCTCTCAATAACCTGCCCCCCCCCTCCCCGTTACATATCTGCCTTAATCTCCAGATACCTCCCCTCATGCAATCTCCACTCCTCACAGTACCTTCTTCTTTGCTCTCCCCATGTCAGCTAGTCACGCTACCGCCTCCAAGACTTCTCCTGTGCTTCCCCCATACTCTGGAACTCACTGCCCCAACACATCAGACTCTCCTCCACTTTCACCAGCTTCAAAGATAACCTGAAAACTCATTTCTTCAGGATAGCCTATAACCTACAATAACCCTGCTATCACTTCACCCCCCACAAACATATCTGCCCCTCACCTTTTTGTCTCATTCCTCCTTGTAGATTGTAAGCCTTTGTAGGCAGGTTTCTTTCTCTCTCTGTACCAGTTGTTAGTCATTTATTGTTGCTATTGTTCTTTGCTTGACAAAAACCCCCAAAAAAAAAAAAAAAAAAAAAAAGAAAGAAAACAATAAAAAAAAAAAAAAGCAAAACAAGAAAAAAAAAAAGCATACAAAAAAAAAAAAAAACAAGAAAAGAAAAGAAGAAAACAGAATAATAAAAAAAAACCCCCCCCCCCCCCCCCGCCCCCCCCCCCCCCCCCCCCCCCCCCCCCCAAAAGTATGTAACCTTCCTGGAATGTACAGTGCCTTGGAATCAATGGCCCTTTAAACTAAATAAAAAATAAAAAAATAAAATAAATAATAATTAGCACATTGCATGGCTCAATCGGATGTTCATTGAGGAATGCTACATCTGATAGGTGACGCTGAAGAGTTATTATTATCTCGACTATTCTTTTGCCTGCTGTATTGCGTGATCTCTCGGTTTGACTATAGCTCGCCTGATGCTACGTTTCTGTTTTCTGTTGTGTCTGTGCCTGTTTGTCGTCTGTCTATTTGTCATCTGTCTGTTTGGCCTCTGTTTTGACTAGGGCTTGAACAGGATAGGCATGAGTGCGGGGTCTCCCTTATCAGGGCGGTTGTTCTGCTTAGGCAGGGTAAGCCAAGGAAAGACTAGGTTGTCCCTGACAACTTGTGAGAGTTCTGTTCTGTGTCCCCTGCTTTGCAATATGATGCTAATTAGTGTGCACTTTTTAGGGTCCCTGCACAGGGAACAGAAGTTCTATTGATTGTCCACAGCAGGAAATCCGCAGCATTTCTGCAGGTACAAAGCTGCATCAAATTATGTAGATTTGTCGCTGTGGATTTTAATACAGATTATGCAAATAGAAAAAAATCCACATACCGGTACTCAAATTCCACAGCTTAAATTTTAATTGCAGATTTGTCGTGCACTGATGCAAATGAGAAAAATCTGCAACAAGGTTGCAGAGTATCCACAATAGAAATAGGCATCCACACTGTGGGCGACATTTACGAACGGGCCTTCTGTCTGTTTTTGGGAGTAACTGCAAATATATTGGACCAGCTTTCTAGTAACGTCTATATTAGACACTATTATCCTGAGCGGGATGTCCAGCCCGCAATATGTCAATATCACCAAGATTCAGGATAAAAAACGCATATGGATTTTGCAAAGAGTTTTACTATATGAACTCTACATATGTTTAGAACATCAACACGGTTTTCACATCGTGGTAGTGTAAGCAAAAGTTATTCTTATAACAGAGAGCCCAATACCGTACAACAGAGATATAGCCGACCCTAATCACAATCCCTTGGAGCGAAACCCTTCTGATCTCCTGCGGGCGGGTAATGTGGCAAACTCACGTATGCTGCTCGGTGTGGAAAAATACTTTTCGACAGAGCCGCTAGTCCTCCTCATGGATCCTCCGATCTCTCAAGGGACTACACTCGCACTCTCAGTTACCAGGAATGGTAGGCTCTGCGCCTGCGCAGGCGCAGAGCCTACCATTCCTGGTAACTGAGAGTGCGAGTGTAGTCCCTTGAGACATCGGAGGATCCATGAGGAGGACTAGCGGCTCTGTCGAAAAGCATTTTCCACACCGAGCAGCATACCGTGAGTTTGCCACATTACCCGCCCGCAGGAGATCAGAAGGGTTTCGCTCCAAGGGATTGTGATTAGGGTCGGCTATATCTCTGTGTACGGTATTGGGCTCTCTGTTATAAAATAACTTTTGCTTACACTACCGATGTGAAAAACCGGTTGATGTTCTAAACATATGTAGAGTTCATATAGTAAAACTCTTTGCAAAATCCATATGCGTTTTTATCCTGAATCTTGGTGATATTGTTTTTGGGAGTAAACTGCGCCTCCCGGCCCGAATCCCCCTGTCGGACGCAGGGATGCAGTGTTAGGCGCAGCGTTCGCCACTTTCAGCTGCGCCCCACATGAAGGGGCGGGCAATGGGCGCGGTGTGGGCACGGTGTAGGCGTTCCGGGGCCTCGTACATGCCTCGAAAACCCCGAGGCATGTACGATGGCGGCTCGCCAAAGTGCGGCGCAATGCAGCGCTCGGCAGCTCCGACAGGCAGACCTAGTTTATTTTGGTCTAAATGCTCCGGCGGCGAAGTGAAGCAAGAACTGAACATGCGAGGAAGCATACAGAAGATCGCAAGAGAAATCTCGGCGCTCCGCTCCGTGCAGCATGGAGTATGATAGCAAAAAAAATCGCCTTTATAAAGGCAGAAAACATTATCAGAAAAGAGCTCAAACCTCAAAAATAAAAAATTTAAAAAAAAATCACTTTCCAAAAATCTAGAACGGCGCAATATCAAGAATTAGGGTATTGGAAATTGCCGGGAAATACAGTAATTCAAATTCTGAAAGCTATTCTCATTGGTCGGCATAAACCAGCCAATCAGAATAGGAGCGACAGTGAACCATTAAAACCAATGGAGAACTATTGACCAATCAGAATCAAAGGCGGGACAGTTCAAAATACAGTAAAAATGCAGAAAAGAGCTGATTGGCTGAGCTAGCAGGGGCTTGGCTATCTCGGCCAATCAGAATAGGAGCGACAGTGAACCATTAAAACCTTTGGAGAACTACTGACCGATCAGAATCAAAGGCGGGACAGTTCAAAATACAGTAAAAATGCAGAAAAGAGCTGATTGGCTGAGCTAGCGGTGGCTTGGCTATCCCAGCCAATCAGAGCACGAGATACTTCTCCCATTGTAGTCTATGGAGAGATGGGCGCAATGCAATCTCGGCTCTCAGCGCCGTGCGGCATGGAGTATGAATAAAAAAAACATTTTTATTAGTTGTAAAATATCCTCTGAAAAAGAGCTGAAACCTTCTATAAACATAAATCACTTAAATCCCTAACAACGCGTTTGTCGCCGAGACCGGCACTACATAAGGAATTGCAATAGAGAGACTTGCCGGGAAATACAGTAATTCAAATTGTTTAAGCTCTTCTCATTGGTCGCCATAAACCAGCCAATCAGAATAGGAGCGACAGTGGCCCATTCTAACCTATGGAGAAAAATTGACCAATCATATTCAAAGGCGGGACAGTTCAAAAGACAGTAAAAAGGCAGAAAAGAGCTGATTGGTTGAAGCGGCGGGGGCTCGTCCAGCTTAGCCAATCAGAGCGCGAGCTACTTTCTCATAGAGTTCTATGGGAAAAGAAATGCAGAGCGAGCTCTGTTTGTGATTGGCTAAGTTAAAAGAGGCGCGGTTATTTGGACCAATGGGAGAGCGAGCGACGCTCCTATGGGTTTTCTAATGCAATCTGAAATAAAACTGTACATGGCCGAAATCAAATGATAATACTGCCGAAGTTGTCCCGATGTGTATATAAAATGAATAATAATATGGGGGTAAATATCAAAAAATATTACATCAATACAATCAGGTTTATTTCTTTATTTTCGTTACACCCATACTATTGATCCTTGGCTTACGAAAATAAAGAAATAAACCTGATTTTATTGAATTAATATTGAATTAATTCTCTCTATTGCAACAACGTGTTGTTCGGGATTTAACTGATTTATGTTTATAGGTTTCAGCTCTTTTTCAGAGAATATTTTACATTTAATAAAAATGTTTTTTTTATTCATACTCCATGCCGCACGGCGCTGAGAGCCGAGATTGCATTGCGCCCATCTCTCCATAGACTACAATGGGAGAAGTAGCTCGCGCTCTGATTGGCTGCGATAGCTAAGCCACCGCTAGCTCAGCCAATCAGCTCTTTTTAGCATTTTTACTGTATTTTGAACTGTCCCACCTTTGATTTTGATTGGTTCTAAATTCTCCATAGGCTATAATGGGTCCCTGTCGCTCCTATTCTGATTGGCCGAGATAGCCAAGCCCCCGCTAGCTCAGCCAATCAGCTCTTTGCTGCATTGTTACTGTTTTTGAACTGTCCCGCCTTTGATTCTGATCGGTCAGTAGTTCTCCATAGGTTTTAATGGTTCACTGTCGCTCCTATTGTGATTGGCAGGTTTCTGCCGACCAATGAGAATAGCTTTCAGAATTTGAATTCCTGTATTTCCCGGCAATTTCCAATATCTTAATTCTTAATGTGGCGCCGTTGTAGATTTTTGGAAAGTGATTTTTTTTTTAATGTATTTTTTATTTTTGAGGTTTGAGCTCTTTTCTGAGAATGTTTTCCGCCTTTATAAAGGCGATTTTTTTATTCATACTCCGCACGGACATCTTTAATGATTTCTCGCTGTTTTCCAGCCTGTCTCGCATCGGAATACATGTGAGGCGCAGTCCCGCACAGCGCCCATGTCCCCGCACTGAGCCCCACACACTGGCGAGGCGCAGGGAACTTTTCCCCGCATGTATGAGCGCACCTCCTCGGACGGCGAATCTTAGGCGCAGCGCCGCACTGCGCCTAAGTCCCGCACTGCGCCCCCCACACTAGCGAGGTGTGGCAGACTTTTGCCCGCATGTATGAGTGCACTACCTCGGGCGGCGAATCACAGGCGCAGCGCCGCACTACGCCTAAGTCCCGAACTGCGCCTAACACACTGGCGAGGCGCGGTGGACTTTACATGGAATGTATGAGCACGCCTCGGCGCCGACATAAATCAGGCGCAGATTTTGCCGGAAAACCGGCGGAAAGGTGCGCCCCGACGTGGCGAGATTCATACATGTCGCCCTGTGTGTTTTTTTCCTCAATGTGTACTTTAGATTTTTAAAAATCTCATCCACACTGCTGCTACTGTAAAATACTGTGGATTCTTAGCATACTAATCTACTTTAGGAAAGTAGAAAGTTTGCATGGACCCCTATATTGTAGCTAATTGATATCAAGATGGCCTCTGTCATGTACTTGCAGATGATGTCATATTAGGGGTCATTTATGATGTTGCCTGTATAATAGAGGAGGCTATTATGATGTCACCGTGTGATGTCACAATCAATATGGCCTTATATAAGCTGGGGTTTAACATGATATTGTTTTATTTCATGAGAAGAGGTTGTAGAGTCTAGGATCCAGGGCAAAGGTAAATGACATTTTTTTTTATCCCCTGTTTTAAATAGGCAAATAAATCAACAATGGGTATCAAAATGGATAAAAGATGGAATAAGGAAGTTTGTTTTCCTATAGTGGCCCTATTAGTCTATATAAAAGACAACATTTTGATGTCTTTAGGATCAATGGACACTTCACGTCTTATTTGGTTATTGTATATAGTCTAAGTATTGCTTGTATAAGGAGTTATTTTGGGATGGGTCATCAGTATTAGATGGGTGGAGATCCAATTCTTGGCACATTGTGCTAGCACATGCTATATGTCTGTAAGAGTGAATTCACACAGTGTCTTCAAGGCGTATAGCAGTGCCTACTGTGTGCACCACTATATGTCTGGTGTTTTAGAAGTACATGTCACTTCTTTCTCCTGGCATGCAATACGCGTCGGGGAAAACGGCAGGTAATTATAGCTCTTAATGAGCGCTATGAATCACCGTATTTGTGGGCTGTACTATGGATATATTGCAGCGCAATTGCGCCCGAAATACGGTCCGCAAAACGCAGTGTAAATGCCTGTGAAACAGCATAGTGAGAACACCACTTTAAGTTCATGTAATGATAATTGCAGAATTGCACTCTTGGAATACAATTCATGGCAAAGACCCAGGTTGCTGCCATAAAATGTGCACTGTGATGTGCCACAGTTTTGTATTGCAGTTACATATTCAATAGAGTTAATCCATATCTCTAACGTGGTTTCCATGTGAGATTTAAATGGATTCCGTGGCAAAAAGTTACAGGTCACCTTCTTTTTCACATGGTTCTCATATGCAGATTCCAACAAGTGTGGGTTTCTAACCCATATTTTTCATTTGTGGAGGACATAGCATTACAAAACAGAGATATGGCTCCTTTCTTCACCAAATTGTTGTTTCGGTCATAAGCAAAATCCTCGATGCATTATTGAATCTGTACAACAGATAGTGGTGGCTGACAGTTCCCATTGACTCATTATTCTAACATGGTGTCCATCATTTTGATAGCTAAAATAGCCCTACATACAGTGATATGCTTAAAAAATGATGAAATTTGGCTTTACGCTTGGTTCACATCTGTGTCAGAGGTTCTGTTGGGAACTTCCAGCACAGGGTTGAAAACAGAAGCCATGGGATCCATTTCACAACCGACAGACATGGCGCCTGATGGACCCTATTAATTACAATAAGTCTGCTGGACTTCTGCAGTGGTGTCCGCTGTCGAGATGGGAGAATTGCGCAGTTTGCTGCACTACTTTTTTCTGGAACATGCTACGTAGGTTCTGAACGGAACCTCCCACGCATATGTGAACCAAGCCTTAGGCTCCAACACAAATGTGAATGTAGCCTGAAGTCTCTACAGGTTCACTGTCCTTAAGCCTGGTGCCCAATCAAAAATCTCCATGAGAAGGTCTTTTGGAAACCTAAAGGGGTTGTCTCACTACAAATAATAACTTTCAAAATGTGGGGAACACTAAATAAAGATGTTTTCCAAATATATTGCTTTGTTCATCTTTTATTGTTAAGGGGCTACAAGTGATTTTATCACCTTCTGTGCTCTCTCTGGTTCCCCAAGTGACCGACCTGTGTACTCTTTATCCCCTGCTGTTTTTCTATCTGATAGCAGGGAGTGAGGTCATCACACAGGTTTTGGGCCGGCTGGCTGGCAGTGGGAAAGCTTGTGTGTTATCTGATCTTTCAGACAAAATACTAATTACTCTACTGTTTACATAAGTTCAGAAGCTTCTCTGGACCTCAGAGAAGGTAATTTAGCTAATCTAGACTGATAAACAGAGAAGTCTGAATACACAAAGCTCATATGCTAATTACAGACAGCTTGACCAGGAAGTGACAGAGCAAAGCAGCATTCTTTCATTCATGCATCCTATGAAACTTTTAGATGAGACAACCCCTTTAAAGGGGTATTCCCATGTCTTCCTTATTGTCACTGGATACAGAGAATGAAGAGGTGACAGTGCTTGTGCAGCTCTCTCTATTCCTTTCTATGGGAGTTCCAAATACAGTCACGTAAATGTGCTTATCTCTATTCGTAACTCCCATACAAATGAATGAGAAGAGCCACACAAGCGCAGCCACCTCTCCGTTCTCTGCAGGCGTTAGGAGATGAGAAGACCTTTAACAACAGTGGGGTCATGATTAGTCAAACTACACCCAGCACACCCTAATTACAGAACTTTACTTGTGTTAGATATGGAAATTTAGTATTTTTCTAAAGGCCTTACTACAGCCAAACACATGCTGTGTCTGCAGAGTCAGATATTGTTATCGTTCTATCTAACAGTGATTCAGAAATCCAGTAGTCCTGTGAATGTCCCGAATCTCGTAGTGCAATATTGCTATTAGGAAGCATCAGCCATGTTTCTTGGCATTAAAATAAGAGCTGGAAGCATGCCTAGGCCAATGCGGCTCCTGCTTGGCTAGATACAGCCTTCACAAAGCTTTGCTATTTCTGTCTGGCTTTGCCCTGGTGGCTGTTTTGGCCCAAAGTCACAAACCACTGACAGCTGCATTTAGAGACAGAATACTAGCAATATTGCACTTTAGAACCTAACATACTGTGGAGAACACTAGGTAACACCATAACAAGCTATAGGAAGTAATTTCTCTTATAGAACTCTATGAAAGGTTCATGTGTTTTTTTGTGATTTTGTTTAGGTCTTCTAGCATCCACATGGTAATATGAATCCCAAATGAGATCACGTCTTATATATAAGCATGAGCAAGTGTGATATTAAAGGCAGATGGTAACAGGACCTTTCATGCTTTCTTATCAAGATGATAAGGTAGGTGCAACACTGCAACTGTGTCTTTATAAAAATGGTAATTTGGGATTTTTCTAACTGTTAAAGTGGATGTCTAGCCTGGCTTGGATCACATGCTGTTATGAAAGATAACATGTAATAAAAGTTTTTTTAAAGAGGTTTTTAGTCTGGTTGTTTCACAGAGCCTGCTCTTCACAGCCAGCTTTAGACTTCCACATCCGGTTCAGGCTGTAGCTGGTTCTTCAGCAGTGACTGACATTTCAGCTCTGCTATTTCTAGTTGAGAATGTTACAGAGACATTGGAGACAGATGGGTTTTAAAAGCAGGGCACAGGGCTACAGAACTCTAAAGGGTTAAAGTTTGTTAGTAAGCTTCTGTGCTGCTGATAAGAAACAGGAGTGACTGGTTGGTAAGCTAGGAAAGCTTATGTAAACAAATCTGAGATAAGAACTGCTGAAGTAAAGCAAAATCAGAACAGCAATGTATTTGGTAATAATCTTTGCCACATGTTTAAAGCTAATCAGTGTTATGGGAATATCCCTCTAAGAAAAGTATAATGGAAACAGATGTTGCAAATGGTAAATTTATTAACATCTTTTAACCAGGAATAAGAACAAATCATAAAAAGAGCAATTGAAAATTGTAATTTTGGTGGAAATAACAGGACTGGGCTATAGAGAGGCAGAAGGACTTCTCTACAATCTTTGGTTGACACCCTAAGCAGCAAGGCATGTCAGTTAAAGTGAACCTCCAACAATAGACACACTTTATTATGAAGCAGAAGAGAAATATATGCAAAGATCTTTGATGCATGTACTACTAGAAACAAAATCTGGAAGTTGAGCATAAATGTTTACTGTTAGTATACAGTGTACACTGTGTTCCAAATTATTACAGTGTACACTGTGTTCCAAATTATTATGCAAATAATATTTTCTCTTATTTTCCAAAATTACCTATATGAATTGCAGTCATTGTAATTTTCCAGTCTTCAACTATTAGAGTATAATTGAAAGGTTTTTGAACAAACTAACAATATAACAGTATATTTTATAAAAAAAAAAACTCAAAATGCACTCAAAATGCATGTTCTAAATTATTATGCACAGCAGAGTTTTCAACCTTTTCCTTTTTAAAAATGAACAAAAAAATGGTCATTTGTGAAATTATAAGCATTAGCAGGTTATTACAAACCGAAATCAAACAGTTTTCAAGTGAAAACTTTATTCTAGGTGATGTTACATGTGCACATAGGACCCCTTGTTCGAAATGAGCTTCTGAACTCTCTCGCCCATTGAATATGTCAGGTTTTGGATGGTTTCTGCTTTAATTGTTTTGCATGAGGACAGAATACCCTCCCAGAGCTGTTGCTTAGAAGTGAACTGTCTCCTGCCATCATAGACACTCCTTTTGCTGATGCTCCAGAGGTTCTCAATGGGGTTGAGGTCAGGGGAGCATGGGGGCCAAACCATAAGTTTGTCCCCTTTTATGCCCATAGCAGCCAGAGATGCAGATGTGTTATTTGCAGCATGAGACGGTGCATTATCATGCATGAAAATGATCTTGCTGCGGAATACACGGTTCCTCTTCTTGAACCATGGCAGGAAGTGCTGTTTGAGAAACTCTACATACATTATGGAGTTCATCTTTACACCTTCAGGGATCCTAAAGGGGCCGACAATCTCTTTCCCCATGATCCTAGTGCAAAACATTACTCCACCTCCTCCTTGTTGGCGCCGTGTTTGCATGGGGTGTCCATCAACCAGCCATCCATCACTCCATCCATCTGGACCATCGAGGGTTGCACGGCACTCATTGGTGAACAAAACAGTTTTGAAGTCAGTCTTCATGTATTGTTTGGCCCACTGGAGCCATTTCTGCTTGTGTGCAGTGGATAGAGGAGGTCGACAGGATGGCTTACGCACAGCTGCAAACCTCTGAAGGACCCTGCATCTTGTTGTTCGGGGGACATTGGAGGCACCAGCAGCTTCAAAAACTTGTCTGCTGCTATGACAAGGCATTTTTTCAGCTGCTCTTTTAACATGACGTAATTGCCTGTTGGAAAGAGTCCTCAATTTTCCCTTATCAGCACGCACACGTGTGTGCTGTGAATCAGCTACATACTTCTTGATTGTGCGATGATCATGATGAAGTGTCTTGGCAATGTTGATTGTAGTCATGCCTTGACCTAAACACTCCACAATTTGTTGCTTCTCAGCAGCCGACACATCCTTTTTCTTTCCCATTTTGGCTGAAAGTGTAGGCTGCTTAATAATGTGGGACAACCTTCTTAAGTAGTCTTGCCTTTAATTGGACACACCTGCCAAACTAATTAGCACAGGTGTCTGCAAATGCTTTCAGTGATATAAAGAGCCCTGACACACATCACCATCAATTAGTTTAACTGACAAACAAAAAAATTCTTACCTTATCACTCCTAAACACTTTTTGCATAATAATTTGGAACACAGTGTATATAGTTGATCATGTTAAAATGCAAAATCATCCATTCTTTTCTCCACTGGGCCTTCCCCCATACAGATATTTGTTATCTCTTGCCATCATTATCAGGATCCACTGACTTTTATCTAATGGTTATATTCTCCATGTATGTTATATTACACTACTACTACTGAGAGAGTCCCAGCAAATTGTGTCCAGGTTTTGATGAAGGAGTGTGACATTAAAGGGGTTGTTTTACTTCAGATATTGATGGCCCATCACTAGGATGAGAGTTATAGGATCTTGAGAACGAGCCCAAAACCTCTCCATTCTGAACAAAGAGGTGGGTGGTTAAAAGGAATGAACGACGCTGTAGTGAAGTGAGACAACCCCTTTAAGGAACGATGATTTACAGATACGTCATGATAATTGTGCAAGCATAGAAGCTGTGCCCGTAGGAGCACAAACTTTTTAATAATAAGCAACCAATTTAATTATAAACTTCAGCAAACATTAGTATGGTTCAAACCACATTATATTTATGCCAGTTTGTGCTTCAAGGGTTGGGCAAAATAACTAGAACATCCCTATTTTTACATAGTTCAGTTAAACTCTTCCTGACACAGTTTCCATCACCAGTGTTATATTGAGGTCTTCTGTTTTCTCCTGTTTATATATATATATATATATATATATATATATATATATATACACACTCACCGGCCACTTTATTATGTACACAAGGCTAGTAACGGGTTGGACCCCCTTTTGACTACAGAACTGACTCAATTCTTCGTGGCATAGATTCCACAAGGTGTTGCAACGATGCTCAATTGGTACCAAGGGGCCCAAAGAGTGCCAAGAAAATATTCCCCACACCATGACACCACCACCACCAGCCTGAACCGTTGATACAAGGCAGGATGGATCCATGCTTTCATGTTGTTGACGCCAAATTCTGGCCCTACCATCTGAATGTCGCAGCAGAAATCGAGACTCATCAGACCAGGCAACGTTTTTCCAATCTTCTACTGTCCAATTTCGATGAGCTTGGGCAAATTGGAGCCTCAGTTTCCTGTTCTTAGCTGAAAGGAGTGGCACCCGTGTGGTCTTCTGCTGCTGTAGCCCATCTGCCTCAAAGTTCGCCGTACTGTGCGTTCAGAGATGCTCTTCTGCCTACCTTGGTTGTAACGGGTGGCTATTTGAGTCACTGTTGCCTTTCTATCAGCTCAAACCAGTCTGCCAATTCTCCTTTGACCTCTGGCATCAACAAGGCATTTCCGCCCACAGGACTGCCGCTCACTGGATGTTTTTTCTTTTTCGGACCATTCTCTGTAAACCCTAGAGATGGTTGTGCGTGAAAATCCCAGGAGATCAGCAGTTTCTGAAATACTCAGACCAGCCCTTCTGGCACCAACAACCATGCCACGTTCAAAGGCACTCAAATCACCTTTCTTCCCCATACTGATGCTCGGTTTGAGCTGCAGGAGATTGTCTTTCAGAGGTGTTCATTCCTTAATGCACTGAGTTGCCGCCATATGATTGGCTGATTAGAAATTAAGTGTTAACGAGCAGTTGGACAAATGTGCCTAATAAAGTGGCCGGTGAGTGTATATAGGTCTGTTAGGCCTACATTGATTCCATTTTGTGTTCTTAATTTCTTTTCCTTTAAGATGTTTTCAGGGTGAAGAAGTATATCTTATTCTGAGCATATTGTAGCTTTGAATTTTGTGAGTTAGTTTTGAGATAATTGGTGGGACGTTCTTCTTACATGTACTGTTTAAAGATAAGTACAGATGTCCCAATTATAACCTGTATGTTCACAGAAACGGAGCTATTTAAAGGGGTTTTGCCACAAAGACATTTCATACCTGATTTGTCCTGATTCAGCTCTGTGTGCTCTCAAAAGGGGGTGTGTATGATTTGTTTGAACTGCATATCATGTGACCCAGCAGGCTACCATCACAATGCCTTTCCCAATAGTGTGCTCACTCTAGTCATAAAAGATCTGTTTATGTAAATAACTGTGAGTAGTTACAATGTATCTGGGTGGTTAGCACTTCTGCCTTACAATATAGGCAGGGGCGTTGCTAGGGTCCCAAAACATCCGGGGCCCGGGCCCTGTGTTAAGTTTTGCTCAGAAGGGCGGGGTTCACACGGCGTTTTCTACGCCCCATGAACCGCGGCATGTGTTTTTACAGAGAAAAAACTTTGGCCAGCGCGTCCCTCTCAGTGACAGCTATGACTTACCATAATGTTGGCCCGTACTTCGGGTGTATTGAAGTGCAATTACCCGCCAAAGTACGGACCAACATTATGTTGTGTGAACATACACAGCGTATTTGTGGGGCATAACTGTGCTGTAATGCGGCCAAAGTTCGCCCCACAAATATGGTAAAATCATAGCGGTGAGGGCTAGGATTAGCTGCTGTTTTCCCTGTGATATTGTGGATATGTGTGTGTATACACAAATATACATACACATATACACAGTACATACACAGAGACATACATACACAGAGACATATATTCAAACATACATACACACACATACAATGCATACATACATACACACACACACGTATACACATATAAACATACACACAGACATCTATACAAACACATACACACATGTATACACAAATACAAAACATACACATTTGCATACACATACATTCAGTACAGTTCACATTCAGGAACATTATTTTGTCTCCCCCTTATTACACTACTGAGAATTATTGTTCAGCACTGAGGCTCCTCACTCACTTCTTGCTGGTCTGGTCCTGGGTGAGATAAGAGGACAGCAGGGGGCGGAGCCTCTCACGGCCGGACAACTGCTGCTTCCAGACTCCCTTCACAGTGTGAGCAGCCGGCGCCCCCTCCTCCCTCCTGAGCTCCTGTCACCCGGGCAGTCGCCCTCCCCCTCGCTGCCTGCTGCTCTGAACTGTTGGTCCAGGGGACCCCCACACAGTGGAACAGCTTGTCGGCTCTACAGGTCACTGTACTGACCTGGAACCGGACGTTCTGAGACTCGGGGCACAGGGAGTCTGGTCCGGGGCTTGTGCCCCGAACAAAACTACCTAGCGACGCCCCTGAATATAGGGGCCCTAGGTTCAGAGCAGAGAACGATTTGTCTGCATTTACTCATGCCAGCCTCTAGTTTGAAAGTAAATGGAAGTAATAGGATGGCAGTTCAGAGCCGAGGGATTGTGTACTACTGACACGAAATTGATGACTGTGTACAGTTTACAGAGTGACTCATGAGTCCTAGTTATCATCATTATCTTGACATCAAATACAGAGCTGGGGGATTACACATTAATGTCAGCACATAGACCCTAGCAGTGATAACTGTGGAGGGAAGTCCTAAATTGCAATGCAGTCTGGGAGTTGTAGGAAAGTGGTGTTGGAGAACTACTGCAGATGGAGATGCAATCTTCCAAGATGACAATGCTTCTATCTACTTTGCTCCATGCATTTGACCTTGGTTTTAAGGGGCATTCTCACCACAATAATTAGCTTTAATCATGTAGACAAAGGTAAATGAAGACTATTACCAAATACTTTGCTTTTCTGATTTTTCTTGGTTTCAGAGTTGGAGAAGATCTTATCACCTGCTTGTGTACACAAGCTTCACTAGGTTGCCTGACCAACCATGCTGTAGTATCTCGAGCATATGACCTTGTTTATCTATGTTATTTACAAACATAAACCCTTTAGATCTCTGAAGCCTTCTGCCTTACTGTTTAAAACATTCTGGTAACAATATCCCTCTAACAGGCTCAGCTAGGAATAGCCGAGCTGATATTCCAATTGCTGCTATAAAATCACCCAATGCTGGAACAGAAAGTGTGAGCCGGAAGCTGGCTGTAAGGAGCACACTCTGTGAAACAGCAATGGTGAGAACACCCCTTTAAAAAGCATGCAATTGAAGTCAAGCATGTACCCTGGCATGACCATTCACCAGACTTGAATATTATTGAGTTTGTGAGGGGCGTTCCTGAGGGCAAATAGGAGTAGATTCCCGCCATCTGTTTTCATCAATGAATTAGCATCTGAATTAGATGAAGACTGGAACGCAATAAGCATAAATATTCCACAATGTATTTCATTAGTACTATGAAAAAACAAGTCCTACCCCTTAGTGATATAAAAATGTGTGCTCTGTAGTTGTTTTTTTAAATTATTTTGTCCTACCCCTGTTTGGCCACTGCTTATGAAGACAGCCTCTGTTCAAACGTCTTATCAGGAAATATAGATGCAATAGAGGGGGTGTCCCACTTGGAACCCCCTTCTATAGGCTATGATGGCGAGCTGTAAGAGTGGTTTTCTGTCCTTCAAGTAGCTGGCATATTATAGGTTGGAGAAGCTTACCCTAGAATGTTTGTACCGTTGTGTAAGAAACACCCCATCAGTGCTTAAAGGGGTTGTCTCACTACGAAGATTATAGTTGAAAATGTGGGGACCAAAAATCTAAGGATGTACGTCCTTGGTTACTATTGGCAAAGTGCTACGGTTTTAGAGAACGGGCTGGTTTACATGTGCTTAGCAACGGTGTTTGTTTACTGGTCAGGGAAGCATTCTGTCCTGCCCAGGTCGTGGACATGCAAAGGAAAGGCAGTTAAGAGGAGGGGCAGGGAGGTGTGTATTGGCAGGCAAGGAGGAGAAGCAGTGAAGAGGATACAATACACACAACCCTCCTGCATGTCCTCTCACTGCTTCTCCTCCTTGCCTGCCAATACACACATCCCTGCCCCTCCTCTTAACTGCCTTTCCTTTGCATGTGCACGACCTGGGCAGGACAGAATGCTTCCCTGACCAGTAAACAAACTCCGTTGCTAAGCACATGTAAACCAGCCCGTTCTCTAAAACCGTAGCACTTTGCCAATAGTAACCAAGGACGTACATCCTTAGATTTTTGGTCCCCACATTTTCAACTATGATCTTCATAGTGAGACAACCCCTTTAAGTTTAGAGTTGCCCCAAGTCATTAGAACTCCTTCCAAAATACCGTCATTTACAATCTTGTTCAGTTTGAGAAACTTCTCTAGTTAAAAATCCTTGATTCAAGATCAAGGATAAGGGTATGTTCACACAGCGTGTTGGATCAGTTTTAGGATGCGTGTTTGGATCCGTGTTTCGGGCCCAAACACGCATCTAACATGTGCAGTGTGATTTACATTGCTTTCAATGTAAAACACGGATCAGTGTACAGACGAGTGATCGCCGATGGATGTTTACATGTGTCTTTCTGATGCATCTTTCTGATCCATTCAAAAAATTGTCATGACAATTCTTGATTTGCTTGACACAGACGCCCTATTTCAAACTATAGGCTGTGTGTCTACTGCAGCCAAAACACATCCAAACACGCAACTGCATGATGGATGCGTTTTGCGTGTGATTTACGCAGCGCTTTTGAATGTGTTTTTCGGATCCAAAACGGTTCCATCACGCTGTGCGAACATACCCTTAGGCCGTGTTCACACGGCTTATTCCCGACAGATTTGTGAGCCGGATTGCGCTCACAAATCCGGCGTGAATAAGGGGCGGTTGCGGGGGCGAGGGCGCGGCCCGCTGGCCCCATAGACAATGCATTATCTACGGCGCGTCCGCGCCGTAAATAATATGCAAGTCACTTTCTCCCCGCCCGGCGGATTCGCCGAGCAGTGAGGAACAACGGAATCCACTGTTCTCTATGAGAGCAGTGGATTACCGTAATTACTCCGACGGATTGGCGCCGTACTGCAGCGCAAATCCGGCGCGTAGAACGGCGCCAATCCGCGGAGAAATAAGCCGTGTGAACGAGGCCTTAAGGTGTTTCTGAACCTTAGGGGTTCTCTCCCTCTGGAGAACCCAACTTAATGATCTCAGTGAGAACCAAGTAAGGCTCTCTTCCATTTTTTGTGACTACTTTTAATTTAATTCTGATATTAAGCATACTTTATGCTGTTATCTTGGTAAAAAAAAATCCAAAGATGTGTAAAAAAAGCCCCAACTTGATAGATGTATATAGAAGACCGTTTTTTTGTCTGATGCAGGACCGCAGTTTTTGTCATGTTTTGTGCAAAAACCATGGTTGGTTCTAATTTTTTTGCTGACTGCCTATACAATTGATTGTATGGGAAACCAATGGCAAAACTCGTAGCCGGCGTATTATACAATATGTTGCTAAATCCGCTGCCGCCAGAAAACGAGCAGAGAAAAAATGAACTGTGTAGACTAAAGGTCGTTTGTTCAGGCAGCCCATAGACCTTAACAGACAAATCGCATTTCCGGCGGTTTTAGTATCCTAAAACCGCCAAAAATACTATTGTTTTTCTATGCCGTGTAGACAGTGACACTGATAAATTTGCTGCTACATTACATAAACTTTGGGTGGGACCGCAGTTCCATTTCAGTCCAGTAGATGTCAGATTAGCACGGCTGGACGGGTGTGGTTTGCAATATTTAATTTTGAATATTGATATTTGAGTCAGTGGGAATTGTGCTGTAAAAAGGTATACATGTATCCCCAATATACTGCGTATAAGAGCAGTCTATTAAAATGTTCAACACTAAATCATACATTCTGTAAACTATGTAACTATATTTTATTTTTTTACATTTTGGTGTGGTTATCTCATGAGTACAACCTTTTTTAAAAATTGAGGATGGCCCAGTGATCAGCTGAATGCCGTATGTACAACTTCAGAAACCCCTGAAGGTCAGCAGTTGTTGCTGGAGTAAGCTGCTACAAGCAATGGTTAACCATGTCATACATGGACCTGCTCTGTCCACCAGAATGAGAGTCAGTCTTTGTGAGAACTCTCTATTTATGGCTCATAGCAGGGGATCGGATTAGGGACTTCTCTCTACAATATCCATATGCCCTGTTGGGGTATATTAACTGGGATTGTCAAGAGATAACCATATTTATTGATTTCCTTGGTCAACAAGAATCTAAGGTTCTTGTTGAATATCTGTGAGATAAAGGGGTTACATGGTTTCATGTATACATCATTCCCTGTTATCTGAATACATTGCAGTAGCATTTCTCAGCAGCTGTATTTGTTATTTTATTAGTTTTAGGGCTAGTTCACAAGGCTTATTGCCGACGTAATCGCGGGGACGGATTTCGGCCTGCAATTACGCCGGCTGCCGTGCAACGGGGGCGTGGGGCCAGCAGCTCGCCGGCCCCATAGACATTCATTATTCACGGTGTGTACACGGCGTAAATAATTGACATGTCACTTTTTCCCCACTCTGCATATTCGCCGAGCGGGGAGGAGAGACGGAATCCGTAGTTCTCTATGAAGACTGTGGATTACCGTAATGACAGGGACGGATTTCAGCCGTACTTCAGCGCAAATACAGCGCGCAGTACGGCTGAAATCCGTGCACAAATCAGCCGTGTGAACGAGGCCTTAGGCTGCGTTCACACGGCAAAGACCAAATACCGGTCTGATTTTCCCGACCTGTATTTTGTCTTTTTCTGTCACTCAGGGGGGCGGCTTTTGTCCACGCTTTGCGGATTCAAGCCCTCCTCCTTCGCACCCACATGTTCATGTTCCGCCTGAAAACCGGGCAGAAGAATGAACATGTTCTAAGTTTTCGTTACGTCGGCAGTGTAAAAGACCGCCCGGCGGAAAATCCGTGCAGTGGGGACTGCTGCACGAGTTTTCTATTTAACTCAATGTAAAAGGTTGACGGTTTACAGGCTGTTTTCAAATCCGAAAACCGTCTGTAAAATCGACTGAAAACCCTGCCGTGAGGACATGCCCTTAGAATATAGGGCGATATAGATATATGCAGCCTCATTTCCTCACTTTCATAACACAGATAGTGGAGCTTAACATAAATGATCAATATTTTCCATGTGACTATGTGCCAGCATTCAGTGCACGTTTCCTTAGATAACCCCTTCAAACCACTAGGTGGAGTGTAGTTGGTCTCCATGACAATTACTCTCAGCTATGCACAGGTCACACTATGTGTGCATAAGGATCTGTTCACATCTCATTTTACGCCATGTCAGAGGTATATGTCTAGAGTATTTCCTGACGTGTACGGCTGGAGGCTTTCAATTCATGCCACCATACAGTGACTTATGTGGAAAAAAATAAAATAATGTATACTGCATGGTATACAATACTCTTAAAGTAGACCATACCATCATAGACAAAAATGAGATATGTCTAAAGGTAAGTTCACAAGGTGTATTGCGGCACGCGCAAGCACGTGCTTCTAAAACGCTGTGGCCCGCACTTCATTCATTACTTTCCCCCGGCACGAGGAAAACGGCAGTGAATTACTGTAGTTGCTGGCCGTATGTCTGCCGTATGTCACAGTGTGAACATTCCCTAAGAGTTAAACAATCTATTTAACCCTTAGACATCTCTGTTTGCTGATTTTTGCTGCAATGTTAAAATATGATGCTTAAATGGGTATTCCCATTTAATTGATTACCTTTAAACATTAAGGCGAAGATAAAGAAAGACCATTACCAAATACATTGCTGTTCTAATTTAGCCTCTCTACAGAGATAGGAGCAGTTCTTATCTCCTTTTGCACACAAGTCTCCTTAGTTACCACCTCTCTCTGGTCAGTATTATGACTCCTTGTTGTGTTCCTTATCTTTCAGTAAGTAATGCGTTTACATAACTTACTGGGAAGCTTCAACCCTTTAGAGCTCTGAAACCTTTTACATGACAGTTTACAAACCTTCAACACTCATGTCACTCTTTTAATAGGAATAGTAGAGCTGATGTGCCCATCACTGCTATAGAACCACCCACAGCCTAACCAGGTGTAATTGTGAAGCTGCCTGTGGCTCTGTGAAACAGCATGGTAAGAAACCCCTGTAAAAGGGTTGTCTGTTTCATATAAAAATCAAATAGTAAGGTATTGATGCCCAATATAAAAAAAAACTATACTCGCCTTCCACCACCCCTCTATATGGTATGGTATATTTTAGGAGCATTGCCCTAAGGCATATAGACTGAACTGGATGGACATCTGTTTTTTTTTTAGCCTTACAAACTATGGGCGACATCTGTGAATTCGCATGCGCTGACACACCAGTTCTAAATCAATATAGAGGAGTGTATAATACGATGGTATGAATGAAAGTTTAATGCGCCAAACTTTGTATGATGCATAGAGTGTAATGCGCCAAATTTGTATGGCAGTTTTGCATCAAACTTTGGCACATTCTAGGCGCATTAAAATGTGTTGTGCCGTATATAAAACAGTTTGGTAGCAGTTTTTTTGGCACACTGTACGGCAAAAAATATTGTATGCAAATTCATGGATGTCGCCCTACGTAACTATATGTCAGACATTTTCATAGCCCCATAGTTGTCACGTGCCTCTTCTTACCTCACCGGTCAGAGCTGTTCACTTCTGAAAGGTTAAATAAGTGAGTGGCATGTGACTGAGACAGTGATGACAACCTGTTCAAAAGAAAAAGAAAGCAAAGTAGAAGACTGGGGAGAGCCAGCACTAGAACGGTGGTGAGGAGGAAGGTGAATAGAAACACACAGATTATCTATCTATCTATCTATCTATCTATCTATCTATCTATCTATCTTTTCTTTTTGTTTTATTGGGAATCAGCAGGTTACCCATTTAGTTGTGTATGTTATTTTGGTTTGGTATTTTTCAAACATTTTAAAAATTTTCAAAAGTTATACTTGTATATAAAAATTCTGTTACATGCCATTTACTGTTTGTGCTGTGAGCTTATCTGCATGTAGTCTCATTACAAATAGTAGTAATGACATAATGATCACTCTATTATTCTCTGGACAAGCCTAGATCAAAATTAAACTAGATTGTCAGGGCAATGAAGAGCAATACATGAAAGGATAATGGGTTAATCTTTCTCTGTACTGGGGCATTTCTTCACATTTGTCAGGTAACACTGATAACACTTACCTCTCCTTAGTGGGTTTGGAAGAGAACCATCAAGCTATCCTCATGTGTGCTTTCAAAGCTCACAAAGAGGAAGGCAGAGAGACAAACTGGAATAAATGAACATAAGAGAACTTAAACAATTTTTAGGGTAAGGATTTTTTTTTCTAATTTTATTTCCACCCTAGACCCAATTTAGTAGAAGTACAAGGTTCCCGAAAATATTTCTTTAAAAATTCCACCCACAGAAAAAAAACAATGTTTAAAGGTGCAAATATGTTTCTGAACAGTACCTAATAGAAGTATGTGTGGCCATCTCTCCCTATAGTTATATCATGGGTTTCCTTATGGGAACCATCTACAATATAATATTGTGAAGCATCATGTTTGCAGAGTTAAATGTAAGGTCACTTAACATAACCATTTATAAGTGACTTGTTCTGTCGTAACTATTGGCATTTGTTTGCAGTCTGCTCTGGTCTCAATACTTTTATAAATTCAGGATCTCATAGATTTCCATTTGCTGTACTGTGACACCTCATTAAGTTAACATGGTTCTCAATCGCACACATTTCTTCTGGCAAAGTAATTTTAATGAATGATATCTGGATTAGCAGGGTTTTGATGGTGACAGTGACACCCTAAACATAATACAGGTCTCAGAGTTTATTGGATTTATTACATAGTGAGAGACAAAATGATAAGGAAATAACCTTAAAGGGGTAACAGTACCAATTCAAAGCACATCTTTATGATTAAAATGGGCTTCACTTAGACAACATTTGTACTTACCTTTATAATTATTAGTTCTTTCAAAGTCACGCATGAGCTTTGCTGCATCTACACTCTGCAATAGAATAGTTTCACACACACACTTATATATATACATATATATATATATATATATAAATTTATTTATATTTATTAATATATATTGTATATATATATATATAATATAATTTCAGATTCTGCTGTCCCATTGCATTAATAGTATAATAATCTGCTGTTTTCTGAGTGAAATACGGTGGATTACTGTGCATGTTCCAATTTTTTCCAAAAAATTGCGGTTTTGAAATACGACAGTCAGAAAATTCGAGCTGTGAAGACTACAGCTCGGAATTTCTATTGAGGTCTGTGGAAATGGTTTACAGATGAACCATAAGGGTTTAAAGATTTTATGAAATTTGGACCAGATATGCAATAGAGGTCTGGTCAGTGGTGAGTCTGACTTCTGAGGCCCTCGATAATCCTGACAACGATTGTGCCCAGTCCCAGCAGTTGGGCCCCCACTGTTTCGACTTTGGTGGAGGAATACATTTGAATGCATTTTACTATTTTTTTCTTTCCTTACCTTTGTGTAATATCGATGCCTTCACATTTATTCATATTATGTGAACTTTACTTTTCCGTAGATTATCATTACATGACATGTGATTGACAGTTAGTCCATATAAACTAGTGGCACATAGATTTCAAGAAGAAATAAAATTATTTCAGAACATGTTTTCAGGGTTAAGCTGATGCTGAGTATCACGGGACGTCATTTTGCCTTGGCCAGGGTATCTAGTTCCTGGCTACTGCTCTCTGGTTTATACATTTTATATATATTGATAATGCTATGCACAGTACCCAAAGAGGTAGTTTTTTGTTTTTATAAATTAGCATCTCTATGGCTATTGTTGAAAGGGGTTATCCAACACAAAAAAACATATAAATAGCAGCTAATTGTCTAAAGTAACAGAAAAGAATGTGCTCACCTATTTAAAGGGGTTGTCTCACTACAATGATTGCTTTTTATGTTAAAAGATCTTGCAAAATCAATAAACTTTGCCAATATATTGTCAATTTACAGTATCTTCCAATTCGAGATATCCCCTATTGTATGGGCTGCATCATGCTCCTCAGGTCGCTATAGTTTACGACCTGTTTGATTATCCTGATAAGGCTGCTGCCAGCACTGGTTGCTATAGTTACAGACCTGGCTTGTATTGCAGCCTAGTGGAAGCCAGTAAACACGCCCCTGAATTCAAAGTGAAACCAGGACTGAGGTAAGATGAATCAATTTAGTGAGACAACCCCTTTAATTCACTTTCCGATCCACTGTAGAAACTCAGGTGGTTGCTTTGGTCTATTTTTACAAGCTATCAGCACGTGACCACTACAACCAATCAGTGGTCTCAGTGGTCGCATGCCATCCTGTTGGCATCAGTGGAATGGCATATGACCACTAAGGAGACTGATTGGCTGAAGAGGTCACCTGCTGACTGGCAAACTTTTCTAAATGAAGACTGGACCGACCGCCAGGGTTTCCATATCTGAATTAGTGATGAATTAAAAAGTTGTGAGTACTTTTGTATTTTATAAAACTGGCTGTTATTTTTAAGTAGTTTTGCCTTTTAGGGTATGTTCACATGGCATAATTGCGGTGAGCATTTCGCAGCGTATTTGCGCTTTATACGCGGCAAGAGGTGCGCCGCAATTACAGTAATCCATAGCTCTCATAGAGAACTATGGATTACGCTTCGTCCCCCCTGCGCGTACAATATGATTGTATTGTACTCGTGGGGAGATAAGTGACATGTCATTTATTTGCGCCAATTACGCGCCTCGGTAATGCTTGTTATGGGCGCGGGAAGCTGCGCGAGCACCCGACACACATGGTGTATTGCGGAGCATACTGTACGCGCCTCAATACATCGTATGAACATACCCTTATAGTGGACAACTGTAGAGTACAGTGGAACCTTTCCTTCATGATATAGACTAGATTTTTCTTTGATGGATTTTAAATGACCTTATTTCCTATACAGTACATGTACCAGGGGCGTTTTTTTGATTTCAAAAGGTGGGGGGGGGACCAATTTTCCCTCTCATCCCCTATCTTCCTATGCTTCCTTCACTCACCTTCCCTTTCACTTTCCCTCCCTTCCTTTCTCTACCCTCCTCTCCCTGCAGTGAAAGAAGCAGCCACACTCTAACCCAAGCTAGGAAGGATTCTGAGGGTCAGTGCTGTGAGCTCCCCAGCAAGTCGGGCGGGGAGAAGCAGTCCTTATGGCAAAACACTTCTTGGTGAGTCCATAGGATACGAGTGACTCACTATACTGAAGTTTAGAGCCAGGACTGGACTTAAAAAGCAGCCTGGGCAATGTAACCGGACACAGCGCACCTACAATATTAGCCCTCTACATGGAACTAAAAAACGTTGTGCAATACAGCAAATTTTGTTTAACCCCCTTCCCATCCCCGTCACTACTCCATTATGTGTTTTATACACAGCAGAAAAGGAAAAATAAAATATTCCAATCTCACTGCACCCTAGGAATTCACTTATGTCAAATACTGTACCCCAAAATCTTATTTTATTTGAGCATACCATACACCATGAAATTACATCACTACTGCACCACCAGAAATGAATTATGGAGCCACAGCAATTTACATTACCAACTGCACTTAGAAATGAAAATTGTACTCAAGATAATAATATAATTCATTATACCTCAAAAAATGTATTATATTACACATTGAACCCTAGAAATGAATTATATCGTACATTACATCATACCCCAGAGATTACATTGCTCACTGTATTCCAGAGACTACATTACACACTGTACCCCAAAGATTACATTACACACTGTACCCCAGAGATTACATCACACATCATACAAGAGCGATTACATTATACACTGTACCCCAGAGATTACATTACATTACATATTGTATCCCAGAGATTTCATCACACACCATACACGAGTTTACATTACACACTGTACCCCAGAGATTACATCACACCGTACCCCAGAGAGTACATCACACCATACCCCAGAGATTACAATACACACTGTACCCCAGAGATCACATTTCACACTGTACCCCAGAGATTACATGACACAATACTCAATATATTACATGTACCCCAGATATTACATTATACACTGTACCCCAGATATTACATTACACAGCATACCCCAGAGATTACATTATACACTGTACCCACCCCCCCTCAGATTACATTTTTTTTTTTTTTTTACCCCCATAACCCTAGAGATTACATTACACCATACCCCAGGAGATCCTAATTCATACTGTACCCCAGAGATTACTGCATTACACACATACACCAGATATTACATTATCCACTGTACCCAGAGATTACATTACACACTGTACACCAGAGAGAATACAACACACCATCCCCAGAGATTACATTACACACTGTACCCCAGAGTTTAAAAAATTACACACCATACCCACAGAGAATAAAATTACACACTGTACCCCAGGATATTACTACATTTACAAAACCATACACAGATATTACATTATCTACTGTATACCAGAGATTTTTTTTTTTTACTTTACACACCGCACCCAGAAATTACTACATATTCACCGTACCAGAGATTAGTTTACAAAAACCGTACCCACAGAGATTACTTGCATTATTACATTGTACTCCAGAGGATTTACATTACTCACCTGCACAAACGACAAAGATTATATTACACAATACCCCAGTGATTATTAAATTTCACTCGGTACCACCACGAGTCTAACTCATTAGACAAGGTTACCCACAGGACTTGTGTGTGTAGTTTATATATAGCCATATACTGAACACAGACACACTACACACTTAAGTGTGTGCACATGACGGTTTTCGGCACTGAGGTGTGGTCGTTTGCTTGTTGGAAATTCGGCAATTGCAAATTGCAGATTCAGATGATTTCTGATGATTCCCAGACCTGCACGGGACAGATTTCTTACTCTATCCATTAGCGCCCTCGAAGAATCTATGTGTAGGACTCTGACAGTAAGCTGTGTGAAAAATATCAAGTTAAAATCAGTGTCATCTAAATGACGATATCTTGATTTTACATAAGTTATAATTAGTTTCTGAACGTAAGTCGAAGTTTGGGGCACTTAGGAAGTGAACGACGTTGTGCTTTTTGATTGATAAAATGGCCTGCGTGAGCACATGGATTACATGGTGCAAAGCACTCGAGGAGGAAGAAGGGCATAAACTGCATGGACATGTGCAGAGGATGAAGCCTCTTTCAGAGACCGGTGGGAGTTTTTGTGACAAAAAACGCATCTATTTATTGTCCGGGCTCGTCGCTGGGTGCTTCAACACTCCTATACACTGTACGGTTTAGGGATGCGTGACTGCGCGGCTGCTTGTAATAGCTCTTACTGAAGAATGATTTTTATACAGCAATTTTTGGGGGGGGTGTCTCAGCTTGTCTCAAAGACTGCTTTCCTTATAAAGTTTATTTCTGATTTGTGGGGTATTGGTATCTGAAGTCCAGTGTGTGTACAGTGCAGCTGCATATACATTTTTATTGCTATTGCTCACAGGGGGGGGCACATTGAATATCCAAGGGGGATCTAAGCTGTTCAATGTTGTATTCATTTAAAGGAAACAGCGTTTTTACAAGTCAAATTACCAATTAATTTTTGGGGCTGCTCAATTCATTTTGCGCAATTTACATCCAGGGGTTAATTTAAGCGTTTGTTCTGCTGTTTGTGGTGACTAAAAGAATACGTCTTTTTTCACCGCCAAAAAAAGATATATTTTTCCTGTACATAATTCACAAGCGAAGGTTAATTACATTTTTTCTCTTGGTGTGTAGCAAAAACGTAAAATCACACGCCATTTGTAACACGCTACAAAGCTGGTAGTTTGTGGTTTGCTCAAATGTTTGGCGCAATTAGCATCCAGGGGTTAATTTTATGCGTTGTTTTTCTGCTGTGGTGACTAAAAAAACGTCTTTCACCGCCAAAAAAAACATTTTTCCTGTAGCATAATTCCAAGCACGAAAAAGGTTAATAAAAATTTTTTCTTTGTTGTTGTAGCGGATAAAAAACACCGCCATGGTATCACGCTACAAAGATCGTAGTTTGTGGTTGCTCATATTGTTTGGCGAAATTTAAGTCCAGGGTCTGTTAATTAAGCGTTGTTTTTCTGCTGTGGTGCTAAAAATTAAACCGTCTTTCATCGCCAAAAAAAATACATTTTTTCCTGTAGCATAATTCACAACGCGAAGTTCAATTACAATTTTTTATTCTTGTTGTGTAGCGGTAGTAAAAACAGCACATTGTAAAAGCTACAAAGCTCCATGTAGTTGTGGTTGCTCCAATGTTTTGGCGCAATTACCATCCTAGGGGTTAATTATGCGTGCGTTTTTCTGCTGTGGTGACTAAAATAAACCATCTTCACTGCCAAAAAATACATTTTACCTGTTGCATAATTCACAAGCGGAAGGTTAATTACAAATTTTTCTCTTGTTTGTGTAGCGTAAAAAAACAAGCAACTGTAACACGATACAAAGCTCGTAGTTTGTGGTTGCTCAATTGTTTTGGCGCAATATTTACATCCAGGGGTTAATTAAGACGTTGTTTTTCTGCTGTGGTGATATAATAAACCGTGTTATTTCAACGCCAAAAAATTAATTTTTCCTGTAGCAATTCACAAGCGAAAAGGTTATTTACATTTATTCTCTTCTTGGTTGTAGCGGAAAAAATACCACGCCATTGTAAACACACTACAATAGCTAGTAATTTGTGGTTGCTTATTCTTTTGCGCAATTTACATCCAGGGGTTAATTAAGCGTTGTTCTGAAGTTGTACTCAGTAAAAGAAACTTTGTTTTTCACCGCCACAGAAGAAAAATTCTGTAGCATAATACTTATCTGACAGGTTAATTAAGGCCTGTTTGTGCTTTTATATTCAGTAAAATACACAGAGTTTTTTAAACGGGCACATACAAGTTCAATTTTTTTGCCCATTTGTGTGGCGCAATTTATATCCAAGGGTTACCGAAGCTCTTGTGATGGTTCATTTGGAGCCACCAAATACAGGGTGGTATTTTATCATAATACAGATTTCTTCATCAAACAGTGTCTGTACATTTTAGAACAAACAGTATGTCAGACAGTGAGGTGGCAGGTTCTCAACACTGGAGGGCAGAGGCACAAACATTACCAGGACCCCAGAGGTGCAGCACAGAAGGGGACGTCGACAGCAAGGGGTGACTCTGGGGAGGCACACTGCGTGTCATCTACGGCTGGTGCTTGACTGCAAAACCAAGGGGTTCTTGTTATTTTGGGGTGTTGACTAGGTCATCCACTTCCTCCAGATGACATATGACCACCCCAGCCAAGAAGTCGGGAGTTCGTCAGACACAACCTTAGTTGGCATGGCCGGGAGCGGGTCAGCGACCCTCACCTGTTCCTCAACCCGCCTTGTCCCATCCGGTTCCTCGCCAGAGATCTACTATGTGTCTGGGGCTCAGCGCCATTTTATAGCGAGGATGAACAATTTGAGGAGGGCATGAGTCAGCATGCTACTTGGCAGCGAAGAAAATGGGGGGCCAATATCCCCTGCTTATACAGTAGGCGGCAAAGTATAGATGTGGAGAGTGGCATGGAGAGGTCATGTTGTCTGGGTCTGCTCTGCATACTATGGACGGTGATGAGGACAGCAGTGACGACGAACAACACCAATTAAATGTTGATGTAGCCGATCCGCACTTGGGAGCCGTTGGTGTGAGGCAAAGGGCTCTCATCATCGTCAGAGACGAGGGCATCGGTCTAGCGAAGTCTAGGCAGCGGCGCAGCCAGCAAGCGGGTTGTCGTGGCCCGTGAGAGGTCTGCAGGGGGTAAGCAAGCAGTGTTGAGGTCAGGGAGCCAAGCGGCCACGGCGGGTAAAAAAACACGCTTCGCAGGGTCAAGAAGAGTTGACGGCACCAGGGGATAGCTCTTGCGATCCGCCTCTGCGGCAGTAGTAGCTCACTCAGTGTGGAGCAGTCGTTGGCGTGGTAAAATCCCGATTCTCGGCGATGTGGCGGTTTCTTTGCTTAAGGACACCCGGAAGGAGACGAATATGGGTATATGTTGAGTCTGTGGGCAGAAAATGAGCATGGCCAGGGAGCTAGTTGGCCACCACGGCCCTGGCGTCAACTAATGCAGCGTCACAATCCGGTGGGCCTGGGAGAAACGTGGCTCGAACGTGGTGGTTCATCCTGCCGCCGCAGCAACAGCTGAGGCCAGTGGAGACATGCAATTACAGCCAGTCAAGGCCTCCACCACCTCTGCAGAAGGAGCTGTTTCTCTTTGACATCATTCCCGCGTCCAGATGCCCTTTGTCTCGCTACACATGGCGCCAGCAGACGTTCAGCCGAGCATGGCGATTGGGCAAAGAGGGGAACAACAGTATGCGTCCAACCATCCTAAGGTTGCAGCAGCTGACCGCTCTCTGTCCAAAGTTGTTGGTACTGCAGTCCCTCCCTTTCCAAATGGTGGACTATCGCACCATTCAGAGAACTAATTGGCTTCTGCCGAGCGAGATGGAGAGTTACAAGCCCTTTTAAGTTCTTTTTCCAAAAGGCAGTACCAGCACCTTCATAAATAGTAGAACAGTAAGGTGGGCCAAGTACCTTGAGCTTATTGGTTTGTTCGAGGTTGCACCACGGCAGCCACAGGGACGTCTGGAGCTGTTGCTTTTGCTGCTTACGGTCAGGGCCAGTACATGTCCTTTTACGGCCCAATGGGTGAATGTGCTTTCCGCCAAGGCTCCAACAACTTGGACAGGAGGACGCCGCTTTCTCCTCCACGTTGTCAAACTTGCGGCTCCGTGCCACATGTCTGCCTCCTCCCTACACCACACCCACTCCATCTCAGGCCTCCACAAGTACTGCTCCATCATACCACATGTGTAGGGCACAACGGCTGTCACGCAGTTTCTACACCCCTGGTTTTGCCTACGGCGACACGAAGTCACACAGGGGAGGAATGCTTCCACGGTCATGCAGCAAGAAATCGATGTGTGGCTGTTATCCGTGCCTACTGCAGATCGGAACCATGGTGACGAACCAATGGGAGGAACATGGTGTCCGCGCTGCACCGAGGAGGGATGGTCCATGCGCCCTGCCATGGCGCACGTGTTCTCAAATATGGTTGTGAAAAGGTTCCTGATAGTCTTCCACGATCTTCAGAAGATTCTGAAAATGGCCAGGAAACTGTGCGATGTTACTTCATCCATTTCCTACAAAAAGCCAGGTAAACCCCTCCTCGAGTTGCAGACGGCAGAACGCCTCCCCCACAACACACTCTGATATGTGTGTTTCCACCCGTTTGGAATTCCAGCCTGCACATGTGAGGATCCGACTGTATGAACGGGAGAAAGGCCATTAACGATTTTTTGATGATCCAGGGGGAAAGGATTACTCCCCTGTGAAATTTTTGTTTTCCACCCCAGGGGCAGCTCATGGGGAAACCTGCCGTTTGTTGAGGCCATTCGAGGAGGGCCACGTTATTTCAGTCGCCGGATTTCGGGATGAAAAAATTTCATTCCACTGTTTCCCTTTTCCCTGGGGGGGAACGGGATGCTAAAAAAATCTGTTGGGCGGGGGGACTGGAGACATGGGGGGTACATCTCCCCGGCCACATGGGGCCCGGTGGGGACTGAAATGGGAAGAGGGGGGGGGGACTTTGGGGAGCAGAGGCTTTGTCTGGAAAAATTGAGGGGGATTTTCTACCCAGGTGAAAAGAGAGGAGGAGCAGGAGCAGTGGAGGAGGTAGATGGAGAGGGAAGCGAGGCAGTTTGACCCGAAAGCACCGGGGGCCAGTAAAACAGTGGGGGGAAGGGAAACCCGGGGCCCCACGGGAGTCACTTTTTGCAGATGGCCCGCAGCATGCTGTTTTGCCTGGCTAGTGACGGCCCCGAATAGTCAGCACCCCGGCAAAAGGGGATGACTTCGGGCCTCTCCACCCTATTGGGAACCCCTCGCAAAGGGCCCCCAAAAATTGGGGGGGCCTTTTTTTCCCCCGGGGCTTTTGAAAAGGGAAAGGAAACCAAAAACTCAAATATCCTATGGGGGAAAAATCCCCCTTGGGCAGTTGGCCCCCTCCCCTTTTTTGGTGGCATCTTCCCCCCTCTGACAGGTTTGCCCGGGGGGTTTTTTTCGGGGGGGCTCACGTACTACTGCCGCGGCTGCGGGGGGAAAAAGGTTTGGGGGGGGTGGAGCAGTCCCCAGCCCCCCAAATCAAGCAGCCCCAAAAGTCTGGAGCCCAACTGATGAGAGCTTCCTTCACCCCCCCTGTGAGGAGGGCAGACCCCCACCCAGCAGAAAGGACCTGGGCAGCCCCTAAACCCAAAAAAGGGGGTGGCCTACTTGGACACCCACTCTGCCACCCCCGTTAGAAGATCCCCCTGGACTACTGGGCACCCAAAAACTGGAGGGTGGGGGCCGCAACTTGTGAGTTTGAGTGGAGAAGCTGCCCTTTGCCCGGGCCATTTAGTGTGGACTTTCAGAGGGGGTTTGTTCAGGGGGGGCGGGGGGGCCATCTTTTACCCCAAGGGAACCCGCTTGCCCCGGGGAAAATGTGGAACGACGGGCCCCTTTTGCCCAAGGGGAATCAGGCTTTGGATCGGCAAGGATTTCCACACACCAAGGCCTTGGGTGCCCAGACTACATCAGCCATGAGGGCCCCCCCCCCAAAACTGTGGGGAAATTGCCCCCTTTTTTAAAAACTACCTGCCTCACCCACTATTCTGATCCCGCATGCCAACATCTGTGACATTTTCTCCATTTTCCCACCAAACCCCATCTTTACCGGGTTGGTTTTCCCCACCCACTCCCCCATTTCTGTCATTGTGCCCTTTATGACCTCAGGTGCTCCCGTGACCTCCACATTTGCCCTTGTCCCCAACTCTCTGACCTATGCTTTTGGGCCCCTGCCCCCGTCACCCCCAACTCTCTGTCATTGTCCCCAACTCTGGGGCCTACCCCAGTTTTGCCACCTCCAGAATGTCTTTGGTCCCCACTGTCTGACCTCATGCCCCTGCCACCTTTCCACCCCCCAAATCTTTGTCATTTTTTGCCACTCTGTGGCCTACCCCTGTTTTTCCCACCTCCAAAAATGTCATTGTGCCACTGTTGACCTCATGCTGCTGCCCCCCGTCACCTCCACTCTCGGGTCATTGTGCCATCTGGGGCCCTTTTACTCCTTTTTTTGCCCCCTCCAGAATGTCATTGGGGCCACTGTCTGACCCCCCTGCCCCCTGCCGCCGTGAACTCCACACTGTGTCTTTGTGCCACTCTGGGGGCCCTACCCCTGTTTTTGCCACCCCCCAGAATGTCATTGTGCCACTGTCTGCCTAATGCGGCTGTGGGCTGCCGCCGTCACCCCAAATTTCTGTCACTAATGTTGCCACCTGAGCTTTTCAGCTTTTTTTTTCCCAAAGCTTTCGCGGGCAGGGAAACTTTATCAGGAAACATTCCCGCTTCATTTTTTTTGGTCAGTTTTGCCCTTTTAAAGGGCCCAGGGAATTTTAGAGGGGAAGCAAAATTCAAATAGCAGCCCCCCAGTCATGTGGTATCAT